>MNCI01005867.1:385507-586857 GCA_015680685.1 Gnetum montanum
CCACATCGGAGTTAGTGATTTTTGCCTTATCCTTGTTATGTGCAGGGCTTAAATCTCTCCACTTTTTCTTACCTTTGTCACTACTTTGTTCTACCTTAGACTCTTCTATAATTTTCAAGACTATTTCAATTCTTGAGTCTAAGGAACCCCACATTTGGTCTACTTTGGCCGATACCTCGGTTGTTAATTTTAAATTCGACAAAGTTTTCCGATTCACCAACTCTTCTATTGATGACTCATCCTCTTCATCACAAAATTTCACTCCCTTCTTTCGAAGGGAGGGATCGTGGTTGTACTCCTCCGCACTTTCCCTTTTGCATAGCTCACCCTCTTCTTTTTCTACTTACTCCAACAAGCTACATACTTAATGGGCTCTAAGTTGTGAGAGTCTCCCTTGGGCATAAGTTCCACCGGTTCTTCTAGTTTCATTCCTTAGCCCATCCACGATGTGGTGAAGTTGATCCCACTGAGCATCCCCATGGCCCAAGCAATGATGTAACAATGTGTAGTAGCGGGCCATGGCAGCATCCAAGGGTTCATACATACCTTGTTTCCAGCCTTGGATCTGCTTACACAAATTGGACACTCTGGAGTATGTCTGATACTTCTCGTTGAATAGTTCTAGCATCGTACTCCACCTCCTGATGGTTTCCGATTCTAAGGACCAGTACCAACTCTCTGCTTCTTTGGTGAGTATCCTTGGGAACAACTTAAGTTTCTACCACTCATTATCTATATTCTGCAAGGCATAGGCATCGTGGAATGCCTGTAAATGATTTTGCAGATCAGCATTGTATCCCCCTTCAAATCATGGGATGTTGTTCATGTCTAATCGCTTAATCTGGCTATCCTTTAAATGCCTTGTGGGATTCCTAACTACCTCCATTATGTCAAACATACTTCAGGTTGCAAGTAGGGGCTCATCATGATCGTCTCTTTCATGACGCCTGTGATGTCTATGTTGTTCCCTACTCTCCCTACGTCCTTGCCCTTGTCCTCTCTCTTGACTTTCCCGTCAAGGTCTTTCATCCTTTTTACTTTTATCCTCACCTTTATGTTCATGGTGGCTGTGCCCAGATGTGGAAGGAGAGGGTGAGTGATGTGAAGAAGGGGAAGAAGAAGGGGAATCATCGCCATGATGATGTTTCTTGCCTTCACTTCTACTGCTATGACCCCGATCGTGGTGACGATCTAAGTGCCCATCCTTAGCATGAGTGGTTGTTCCCTTTGTGAACAGTTGTTGTTCACGAGCATCAAAACCAATGTTATGTATCGTTGATTGTAGGTTCTGATACCCAACCTCCTCATCATCGTTAGGAGGGGAAACATCGTTTACTAATGAACCCGTGATAAGGGGTTCCTCATCTCCTATTTCGCTAAAGACGTGCGTTAGCTTGCCCTTTAGCAGTGCATGTTGGCTCTCCTCCCTTAGGTCTCTCATACATTGGGCATTCGTGGGATAATAATCCCTCATGTCAAAATCTTCCGCAACGTATTCAACAAAAAGTTCTTGCATGCCAATTCGTGCCAAAGCATGGAAAAGCATGTGAGAGATTGCTCAATCTGGGGGTAACACGATGTTACCTTGCAAATCTCTCCATCGCAACTGTTCGTCTTGATGGAGAATAAAAGTAAAGTTAGGAATATACTCATCAAGATGAGTATATGTCATCTTATATTGTTTAGGACTTGGCTGATTTGGGTTATGTTTTTTATCTTGCCGACTATCTCGTGTGTGGTCCTTAGGTAGTGAGTTGCTCTTATGAGAAGAAGGCATTTTTATTGGTGTGCTAATTCATCATTATATAATTTTACTTTTTTTGATTAACCCGAAGGTTTATTAAGGCTCACAATGATGTGAGTGATGTCCCTTATGTTCTATTCGGCGCACAAACACTTAGTCCTCGGCAACTGCGCCAATGATGAATGGCGAGGTACCCCTACACTCAACCATATGAAACGAATGTAGCACGTGCGATCTAGTCGAACTCCGCAGACTAAATGCCTAAATGCCCCATGGAACACTTGGGGTTAATCATTCGTTGTCTTCCCAGACTTACTTGTTGTTGTCATGGTGTATGGTTAAGTAAGTCTGAGGTATATGATTTTTATAGCTTTTCTAGTTTTCTCCTATGCTAAAGGGTGAAGGGTTGAGAAAGCTAACTAACTCTAACTAAGGACCTAAGTCTAAATTAACTAGCATCAGCATCCATTCCCACTTACCGTACACACCCTGAACTATGCAACTGTGGCTACCAAACGCTAATCGTTACTGGGATCACCACATGTAACACACGGGCTGGAAGTGGTCATACTGAGGCACTTAACTAGCTTAAATGTGATGAGTAGCTGATTCCTTGACTAGCCGTACACATCCGTAGATGCTCGTAATCAAGTTGTACTCATCCCACATTCTAGGAGTTGAGGGTGAGAGAGACTAATCGCGATGAGTAGCTGATTCCTTGATTAGCCGTACACATTCGTCAATGCTCGTAATCAAGTCGTACTCATGCCACACTAATGCATGTAATAAATAACATGTAAGAAATAACAAGTAATAAACCTATTCCATGCACTGCAAGGTTTATCCACAAAGCTCATCTTTATTGCGTACACAACTTGCGTTAAGGTACAAAGTTGCTCGAATAAAGATCTGTTCACTTGGGGACTCCTACTGCGGGCACATGGAAAATATTCTATCTCTGGAGTGATCAAACTGCCAAATTTTCCCTACTTCTAGCCTAGGATGAGAAATGAAGGGAGTGCCGCCTCTTATTTATAGATTTGGCGATGGACCGCGATATCACGTATGCGATATCGCAGGGGACGATGCGATATCGCATATATGATATTGCATGGGATGCGATATCGCAACGACCGCGATATCGCGTATGCAATATCGCAGTGCATGCGATATCGCGTCTCATCAAGGTTGTAATAAATTTCATATGTTTAATGAGGGCGGGGGGTGTTGGACCCCGAAAATAAGTTCTATTGCTATTAAAAGTGTATCAATTACAGTAACCTGAATAAGTCATAGGTTTGAGGGGAAGGGAAAGCTGGGGGCACTGCGAATGAGACTCAGGAACAACCTTATAAATAAATGAGTATTAAAGGAGGAAACTTGAATTGGGGCACTATCAAATGTCCACACATACTGACTCATTACTAAATAGAATGACATAAAATTAGATGAGGCAAACAACTCTCAATTAATGATAGAGATTGGTAAGACTAACAATTTGGTGTTCAACTCTCTAATAAAATAATAGAATATTAAATAGCTCAATAAAACATGAAAATTTCAAATATTCTTAATATTAGATATCAAAATTTGGCATCTATTTATGAATAATTAACACTACATGCTTATGTATAAATGATCCTATATCTAGGGCACACTACATCATCAAAGTTATATTTTCACAAAAAAATATTGATAATATATAGTATGAATGGCTTCAATGTTATGTTTTCATATGAAATTATTTAACTATGAAGTAAAACTTCAATTATGAGGTAGGTAATCCTAAATTTAAATCAACACAGATCATGATGTAAAATTAGTAACCAATGACTCATATACATTATCAAAAAGAACAAAATCAAATGTCTTGTAGAAGAAAACCTTAGAGATCTTGTTATCAATGTATACTATATATCTTCAACTATATGTACTTGTGTTCAAAGTTATAGTCGAAATCATGCCCCCTACATATTAAGTAAAACATAACGGTACCTTAAGTGTAACTATAACTAGCAACTTCTTGCATACATACTAGCTTGTATATGATAAAAGTATGATATTATTTCATACAAAGTTTTAGTTTCGATGAATTTTAGAGATATGATATAGATAGCAATATGGCTAGGTAGTTAGCAATGTTTTGAATTTGAAATATATTAAGATAAAAAGTGAAGCTTTTGCAAAATTGTCACTTTTGTAATGTGAGATAAAGCAAAGTAGCAAAATTTTGTAATGACCAAAATAATTTCTATTGTGAAAATAAGTCAAAGCAAGATATGTGAAAATAGATTAATTAAACCTATTACTATCCTCAAATTCTATTAAAGGAGACATGAAAAGTGCATTTTTGTTGATGTAGTAATATGAAAACATTGCAAAAAAAAAAAAAACTTAGAAAACTCAAATTTTGAACCAAAAAAATGACAAAAATATTGACTTGTCTTTTCTAGATGATTTTTTGAGCCATGTTTTGTAAATTTTGCATCATGCTAACTTTCTTTAAATTCATAGTTATTTATTGAAATCTTATGTACATAAACTTAACTTTTTCACATTATCACATTACTACTTCATGCAACTTTGCTAATGTCAATCACAAGCCCAAATATGAGAGGAGGAGGGTTAGTGTTAGGTTGACAGCTGGTTGTAAAACCATGTCAAATCTTTATGTATAATTTATTTTTTAGATTAAAAAAATGCTAGGGCATTTTCCAAATGCAATGCCTAATAATCATATAGCTCGATTATTGTGGAAAATGACTAAATGCTTACTAAGATGTCCTCCAAAAAGACACACAACATCATCACCAAAACATTGTGGAAAGTAAATAAAGGTTCCAACATTAAGGATGGGTATAGGTGAGAAGCAAGTCTAGTAGTAGAAATTTCAAATGGCACTTTTAATAAAAAAAAAACCACTATATTTATGAACGCGATTAAATTATGGGCATTAAACTTATGCTTGGAAATGAGATCCTTAATATTATTAGTGTATATGCTCTATAAATTGGCCTAGAAAACTCCACCAAGCAAGATTTTTGGGATTCTATAAATCTAAAGCTTTAGAAAATTCCCCAACAAGAAAGCATATTTATTTTAAGGAATTTTAATGATCATGTTCAATTTATGAAAATGGGATATAGTAAGATTCATGGGGAGATGGATTTGAAGAGCATAATGATATGGTAGATTCACTACTACAATTTGCAAGTATCAAGATAGAGCATCTAAATACATATAAGAGTTGTATGGATAAAACTCAAATTGATTATTTCTTGCTATGCAAAGAAGACTAGGCCATGTGTAAAGACTAAAAGGTTCTAACTTGAGAGTAGTTAATGGTCATGAACTTAGCTATATAGATCTTTAAAGGTAACATGAGGAAAGGGAATAAATGCATAAAAAAGTAGAATTTGAAGGAAGACAACATCATCTTATTCAAAAAATAGTTCCTTCAACAAGGCACTTTGGAATTGGGATTACTCTACAAATTTTATTTGGGATCAAATAAAAACTTGCATTTAAAAATTTGGAAAAAAAATTTGGGTTGGGTTGAAATAAAAGAAAAAAAATACATTCTAGAATACATGGTGGTGGAGTGATGAAGTGCAACATGCTATACAAAAAAGAAAATTGATGCTTTAAGGAATGGTAGTAGAGTGAAAAATAAAAAAGTATGCTGATGTACAAAAAACAAAAAGGAGGAAATATTAGTAGTAGCCGAAGCCAAACCTAATGCCTTGGATAACTTTTATAAGAAATTTGAAACAAAGGAAGGAGAACAGTTTATTTATAAATTGGCAAAAATAAGAAATAACAAATATAAGGAAATTTATCAATTTAAATGCACCAAGGAGGCATATGAAAGAATTTAGGTAAAAGACAATGAAATTTTAGATATGTGAAAAAATTATTTTCAAGAATTATTAAATGAAGAATGTCTAAGAAAGAATATCTAAGAAAAAGAACCAAATTTTGGGTTGGTTACTAAATTTTCCTTCTCTAATTTAAAGATGGCCTTATCATCATCATCATCATCATCCTAGCCTTGTCTTAACAAAATAGGGTTAACTACATCAACTATTCTTCATCATTTGCCTCTATAAAAACTCACACATGAGCTTTGATATGGTTGTACTACCAACTATCAGCCTGACACTAACCCTCCTCCTTTGTATCTAAGCTTGGGATTAATGTTGGTAGAGTTATGAAAATAGTCTTATCAAAGATGAAAAATGGAATAGCTAGTAGATCATCTAACATTTCTATAAAAGCTTAGAAAGCACTAGGAGATAAAGAAGTTTCAATACTGATATAATTATTTAATAAAATTTTGAAGGATGGAGAAATACCCAACAATTAGAGAAAAAACATTATTGTTTCCATTTACTAAAATAAAGGAGACATGAAAAATTTCACAAACTATAGAGGAATTAAGCTAATGAGCCATACTATAAGGATTTGGGAGAAAGTCATTTCCCAACATCTCAAACTTGAATTAACAATATCAAAAAATCAAATTTGATTTATGCCAAGGAAATCTACTATAAAAACTATTTTCTTAATACAACAATTGATAAAGAAATTTAGAAAACATAGAAAAAATATTCATATGATCTTTGTTGACTTGGAAAAGGCATATGATAGAGTGCCTAGTGATATTATTTGGTGGGCCTTGCCAAGGAAAAACATCCCTCGTAAATATATTAGATGGATTTAAGGCATGTATAAAGGAAAGACCACTAATATTAGAATAACTTGTCAAACAACAACTAATTTTGTAATCATAATATGTCTACATCAAGGATCTATACTTAGCCCATACTTGTTTGCCATTACTATGGATGAATTAATAAAGGAAATACAAGATGAAATCCCTTATTGTATGCTTTTTATAAATAATATTAGTATTGGAGGATACAACTCCAAAGAATATTACTGTTAAGATGAAGAAGTAGATATATGCTCTAGAATCAAAAAGCTTAAAAATAAGTGATGAGCGGCAATTTGATTGAATTCCACGAACTTTATCATTTCCAATGCACTAGCCCTTTAGGAAGTGAATCTAGCCTTAAGGTCAACTATTCCTCCCAATTACACTTGTGATGTACATTGGTATGGTTAAGTGTAACTAAGGCATCCAATTTTCATCATTTTGTATTTTATATTTTGGTGCTTGAAATGTAGATAAAAGAAATTTAATTAACTAATCCTAACATAAGTATCCATCCCCACTTTCCATACATGTCCTGAACCCACGTATCCACTGTTGGACGACCAAACATTATGCTACTGGGCATACCAAGCAATAATGTTGATGGGATTACCAAGCGAATATGTGTTACGCTCGAAGTGGTTGTATTTATTTGTGTAATATATCTCGCTTAATTGTCTCATTAACGTAATAACTAGAAAATATTTGATACTAATTGAAAGCATTTAATAAATGATTCAAAACATTAAATGCATAAATAAAATAGCTAATCTATCCAAAGTGCTACAAGGTTTATCAAAAAGCTCATCTTTATTATCACACACACTATCGTGCTCAGGTACACACTATCATGCTTAAATAAAGATTCATACACTCAATGACTCCTACTACAGGCACTTAGGGGGAAAATTCTAACTTTCAAATTGAAAAAATGTAAGAGCTTCACTACTATTGAAATCTAGATTTCCCATAAATGTAGTTGGTAGGCACATATTTATAGGTGATGGACAGACACTAAGTCGACAAGGTGTTATCGATGCAACCAACCAACGACAACTCATCATACCACCATGACTGAATGAAAACTTGTCTTGGAGTTATTTTACAAAATTGGGAAGGTATGGGATTATTGATTGACTTTTCTTTCAACAAAACAAACTTGACTGACTTGACAAAAAATTGGAGTGCCTAGGTATACAAATCAACACATTACAAAAAATAGTGATGTTCAGGATACAAAATTGAACACCATGATACAACTCTTCAAAAATTGAACAACACGTTCCTTGATGATGTGAAGCTTTTTGGAGAAGATCAAATGGTCCCAGACAGTGGTGGTTCTTGAGGCTTTGAGGGACCTTCACCAACTTCACGCACTGGCGGTGGTTAAGATGACTGCGGTTTTCTTGTTGTTGCTACAACTTTAGGTGGAAGGCAAAAAGCATCCAGCAGTGCTTTCATTTTCTCCTCCTTACTCCTAGGATCATGCACCATCCATGCAGCTTCCCTAATGTGGGTTGGAATGGGCACATCCCAAGGACATAGGATTGCTAGAAACAACTCCTTGACATTGACGAACTAGGTAGTGAACTATTTGCATTCAATGTTAAATGCTTGCACTGTGTTCTTCAGCTCTTGGTAGTCATTCATCCATCTAGCTAGGTCCTCAATGATGGATCATTGATCGGTGAATCATCCTTTGAGGACTTCAAGTTCAGCATTAGCAATCTCAAGCTTTTGCTTGGTTGCCTTGTGGTGTTTGAACTTAGCCTCATATAGCATATATGAGCTAGCAACTTGTTTCTCCAATTCTAATCATGGTCATCCAACTATCAACATTGGCACGTTTGTGTAATGGAGATTGGCAAACTCCATATATTATGTCATTTCTTCAATCTACAACTCCTTTAAGCGAATCTCTACTTTGTTGTAGACATCAATCCCATCGAGGATGGGCTACCACATCTCTCTTCCTTGCTGGAGTTTCTAGAGGGCTTCAGTCAATTTAGCCTTTGCCATCTAAATTTCTTTTTCATTAATTTCCTTTTGCAAGCTAACCTGGTCCCTGTAGTGATTTTTCACTTTCTTAAACTTGAGAGCTTCATTCTTCCAGGTGGTGATTTCGATAGTAGACTTTTCTCACAAGGTGCATACCTCCTTCATTGATAGATTACAATTCTCTATGGCCAATTTCCTTCGTTTAGTGTTGTCTCTAGCAAGCTAATTTTTCTATTGATGAATGAATTCTTACATTTATTAATACTTCATAGGTGATGATTTTGCACGGTCAATGCTTTATTTTCTTGGTGCATCTGATTCAAGTCCTTTTTGAGTGAGTGTGTTTTAGCTTTTGCCATGGACTATTTGAAGATGGCCATTGTTGCTTCCTTCTTAGCCTTTTGAAATCATTCTTAAAGCTATTTGATAGCTTTATCTCTTATCGTTGTTGGGCTAAGGATTGCTTGTTTTGTAAGTCAGGCATGAAGTTCAGCAACCTTTGTGACCAAACATTGATTTTTCTCTTGGGCTATTTCTAGTTGCCCCTCCAAAATGATGAATCTACCCCTTGCATTCAACAACTTTGACTGGGTTACAGTGATGTTCTCCAAAAGATCAAAGATATCTAGACTTGGTTACCTGGTTCCTACTAGTTGTTCTAGCAATTTTTCATGCTAGGCTATGTTCAATTTCCTATTGACAATGCTTGCAAATGTCTACACATCTTGGAGTGTAGATATGTCTGGTATAGATGTTGTGGGTGCATTCAGTGCTTTACCTACACAGTTAGCTACCACTTCTACCATTGTCTCCTGCCCTTGGTGTTGCATCACCAAGATAGTTGCCTCTTCACCTTCCTCCAACCTTATCAAGAAAGTGGCGGCATTCCTAGAGACTTCTGGGAATAAATGATGTGTTGCTAATGACACCGTCACCTCTCAAGCGTTGGGATCTAACCTCAAAGGCAGCTGCATTCTTTGGGCAGAGAAAATGGAACCATCCCTCTCCATTTGGCCAATTGTTCAAGCCATCTCATTAAGCTATCTTATTGTTGGCTAATACATAGATGGATCTAGCCCACTCATTCTTGCTTGCTACTCTTATTTTCTCAAGAGCTACTCTTAGATTTTCCATAGACATTCACGAGTTACGTAGGCATTTGGTGTGGTTTCCTAAGTTAGTGGTGGTAGTAGCAACTTCTCTTCTTGAGTGGTTGTTGGCATCTTATCCTTCATGATTTCTACCCATGAGGCCAAGGGAGCATGCCTAAGAGTATCATTAGAATAGTGAATGATGCCTACCCTTTTGCAAAGTTTTCTGATAAGGCACAGAAAGGGTAGGGTCTTCCTTCCACATTCATTCTCATTGAAACACTTCTCAATCTCTAAATAAATCAATTGTGGAAGGTTAATGGAAATTTTTTTGCTTAGAGTGGTGCATGCTCGAGCGGAGAAAGTAGTCACCTTACTTGGCATCATTGTTGGATTAAGGTGATAGGCAACAATCTTGAAATAAATCTGCTTCGTCGTTGTGAGTGTACCATACTCCTTACTATCCACCCCGTAGCATCACTGGGTCCACTCTCTTTTTGCCTTAGGATAGCCTTTTGTTGATATCTCTACCAACTGTGTTCCAATGTCTAGCAACCCTAGTACCTGTGTAATGGCCCTCATCAAGTAGGACACTTAAATGTCCTTGATTTTTACAACGGACCTTGGCCTTCGACTATTCTAGAAGAGATAGGTCTCTCCCATGTACGACTCCCCACTAGACATGATGACTAGCCACATGGGAGAGACTTGCAATTGTGTCTTAACATCCTCTGGAGATTTCTCCAAAAATGGTTTGAAGCTTATCTCTTAAAGAACTAATCTTTGGGCCTCTTGGGACTTGATGACGTCTAGGAAAGCTTGAGTTAGAGTGACCTTAAGCCTTGGCACAGGTTGAGGTGCTTCTCCTTGTTTGGATTGTTCTATAGGCACTTCTTCTTCTGGAATTTGTTAAACAAATTCCACTTTGGGCTCCTTACAAAGAGCTCTTGTTGCATGGGTTGCCTCTTGTTGTTCTTGGCTTTATTCCTGCTAGCCCCTTCTAGCTCTAGGTTGCTTTTCCCATGGTTGTGAGGGTTCTCCTTCCTACTGATGTTTTTGTTTGGGTGCCATCTGTAATCACAATAGAACCATGGATTAGCAATCACTATGTAACCTTAAAAAAATTGGGATATCTTAACTCTTGAGGATAATTACACTTGGCTAAGTTGTGATTATGGCTAATTTAATTAACTTAATTGTCATTTCTTTTTATGCCTTATCATTGATAAATCATCTCAGAGATTGTTAGAAGGGTTAACTTAGAAAAAGTTGATGTTTATATATGATTAAGGTTACTAACCCTTGGGGGAGTTAGAAAAAAATTTTGAAAATTGCATTGGAAACCTTAAGGTTTGTTGCCCCCATGATAAAGATCTTACCTTCGATAAGTGCAGGATCATAAAACGGAGTGATTTGGACAAATAGTTTGAAAGTTATGAACTTTAGAAGGTTATGGGCTCTAAAAAATTGCAAAAATTTCCCATGTGTTATGAGCAAATTACAAAAAATTCCAAAGTATCTGACAATATATATAGTATTTTTACACTGTATCGACAAGGCCTTGTTGATAGGGCCTCGTCGATGTAGTCAACTGCATTGACAAGGCCTCATTGACATAACTATTGATCACCATTGACTTTGGTCAAACTTTCAAAGTAGAAGATATTTTTTTTTATGAAATTAGGATCAAATGAAAGCTTAGAAGATCAAGAATAGTATGAAATCATGAGAAGAGGACATTGAAGTTCATAAATTTGAAAAAATGGAGAAAAATTAATTTAATGAAGGAATGTAATGAAAGATTAAGGAGTACTAAGTGGTTTACACAATGGAAAATATGAAATATAAGATTGTAGTGATGTCAAAGGTAAGGAACCTTAACTAATCAAGCCAAAAGCTATGCAAGTGGGTCCTCCCCATAGCAGGCTCATGCCATTTTTACCCTTGCATAACCTCAACTAAGGAGTTTGTGGGCCCCATAGCTGATTTAATGATCATGACAAGTTAAGGACCTACCCAAAAGAATCCACTCAAGAATCCCAATACGTCAGACTAAGACATAGAGCATAACATAGAACTTAGTAGTGAAGTGAGTTATGGTAACATGGATGGATGATAGAGAAGGTGGAATGGAGTTCCAAATTGTTGTCATAAGAAGTCCCTTGTGGAATTTTGGTTAAAATAACCCAAGAAGTTTCATCCTTAGTCTAGACTAAATCCATCTACTTTTAGTGACTTCGCATTATCATTCTAAGACTGATCCATCCACTTAAGACACAAGAGTGTCCTTACAAGACAACCACCATTCCACAAAGAGGAGAGAGAAGTAGGAAGTGAGAGAGAGAGAGGGCCTTAGTTAAAGGGGACCTTTAGGCATAGGTGTATGTCTTTTGAGTCCCATAACTTGTGCTTGTAGCCTTTTTATTCATTTAACGGGTGTGCTTTGAATTTCCATTTTTTAAAAAAAAAAATTAAAAGGGAACCACACCTTGCAAAGACTTATTTGTGTTAAAGGGATGTGCTTTGAATTCCCATCATTTTTTTTGAATGATGGGAACCACACCATGCAACAACATTATTTGTCTTCCTATCATTGGGTGGTATAGAAAGGTAAGAAGTCTATGAAGAAACACTCAAGCACTCAAGCAAGAAGAAGAGTAAAAAGAGTATTGAGTCCCCTTGAAGTCACACCCTTTACAAACCTTTAGATCCTTCCTAATTTTGAAACTACCAAGGTCATTTATTGATTAAAAGTTTCTTTAATGAAAAAGGAACCTCAAATTCCTAGAACAAAGAAACCATAGAACTCATTGGATGAGCGAATGACGTAGAATCACTACCTATTCCATGAAAAATAAACCATGCTGAGGTCATCAGGCATCAAAATTCAAAAATAGAAACCAAACATCGACAATCACACATTAAGCACAAACCATCATTAGTAAACAACAATAGTAGCATTGTGTCTTGTGAAAATAAAGGAAATTTATTAAAAAAAAGTGAGAAAATATCACACTTAATCAAAAGAAACAAAATAAAGTAAAATATATAAGAAAGTGTAAAATAATCAAGAAAGTTTACGGTACTAAATATGGTGTAAAATTTAGAAAAATTTGAAAATAAAAAACGTAAAAAACAAAAAGGTAGAAAAAATGAGAGGCCATGGTAATGGTCAACACAGATGGCCATCTACCCCACGACAGAGTTGGAAGGAGGAGATCTGAAAAATAAAACGTGGATATCCATTAGTTGAGGTGATATTTACACTGGCCTATCTTGGTTCTAAGAAAGGTTTAATTTGTATAATATTGAGCAACTACTTTTTATTTAGGCTATCAGGTTTGTAAATTATCATGGCCCCAGAGGGAAAGGTTTGATGAATTATATAAGGTCCCTCTCACAATGTTTGCAATTTTGCCTTTTGAGGTACATGTGTGGGGTTCTAGTAGAGTACCTTATCTCCTAGTTGAAACTTTACTTTCCTAATTCTAAGGTCATGGCATTACTTGTTGAATGCCTTGTTCACCTCATTTAAAGATAGGGCCACTAAGTGATTTTTGTCTAGCAATTTCAGATTGATCAATCTTTCTTTCTATGCTAGACTTAGATCAAGGTTTAATTCACAGGTCGTTGAGAGTGTACAAAGCTTAGATTGAATGGGGAGCATTGGAAGTTTTCTATACACTAACTCGTAGGAATAATATCCAATAGGAAGTTTCCAAGTTGATTGGTAAGCCTAGAGAGCATCATTAAGTCTTGTGCTTCGATCCTTCCTATATTTGCTAATGGTTCATGTAAATATTTTTGTAATCTCCATGTTGGTTACCTCTACTTGATTGTTGGCTTGTTGGACTTACACCAAAGCAAGGTATCAATTACATGATGATTCAATTACCCTTGCTAATATAAGACTGTGTTGTATGTGCATATGGTGATCATGCAACGAACCGGATCTAGAAGGAACCCTTGGAATGGAGTAGCGCTGAAGCAGCTATGCAAGGAGCAAGATCAATGGCGCGCTTATGGATGGACAATGAAAAGTGCAATCTTGGCATTGGCAGCAACAACACTTCTTTCTCTCTCTCTTTCTCAACTACCAAATGAGGCCTGATGTCAATGTAATAAGGTGTTCACCCTTGTTATCATGAACACCAGTTTTGTTGTGTCTTGTAATGATGATCCATTCACATGTCATCCCATTAGTTCTATTTGAGTCAATAATCCCATACCTTCTCGATATTATTGTAAGGAACTCGAGGACGAGTTTTCATTTAGTCATGGGAGGTCGCGATATCGCATCTTCCCCTGCGATATTGCGTACGTGATATCGCGGTGCACCGTCATATTTATAAATAAGAGGCGGCTCTCCCTTGTTTCAGCATCCTAGGCTAGACAGTAGGGAAACTCTGGCAGATTGACCACTCTAGAGATAGAATATTTTCCATGTGCCCACAGTAGGAGTCCCAAAGTGAACAGATCTTTATTCGAGCAAACATTGTACCTGAACACAAGTTTGTGTACGACAATAAAGATGAGCTTTTTAGATAAACCTGGCAGTGCATGGAATAGGCTAATTAGAACTTTTATTTATTGTTATTTATTATTCGTTATTTACTAGTTTCTCTCTCAACCCTTTCCTCCAAGTTAAGTGCCTCAGTATGACCACTTCGAGCACGTGTGTTATGCGTGGTAATCCCAACAACGATTAGCATTTGGTAGCCATGGTTGCATCGGTTCAGGGTGTGTACGGTAAGTGGGAATGGATGCTGGTGCTAGGTTAAATTAGACTTAGTTCATTAGTTAGAGTTAGTAATTAGTTTCTCAACTCTTCACCTTATTAGCATAGGAGATAAAACACAAAAAGCTATAAAAATCATATACCTCAGACTTACTTAACCATACACTGTGACAACTACAAGTAAGTCTAGGAAGACAACGAATGATTAACCTTAAGTGTTTCATGGGGCGTGTAGGCACTTAGTCTACGGAGTTCGACCGGATTGCGCATGCTACGCTTGTATTCGTATGGTTGAGTGTAGGGGTATCTCGCCACTCATCATAGGCACCGTTGCCGGGGACTAAGTGTTTGTGCACTGAATAGAACATAGGATATCACTCACATCGTTGGGAGCCTAAAAGAACCTTCGGGTTAATTAAAAGAAAAATTATATAATGATAAGTTAGCACATCGATAAAAATGTCTTCTTCTAACAAAAGTAACTCACCGCCTAGGGATAATACATGAAACAGTCGGCAGTCAAAAACACATAACCAAAATTTTCCAAGTCCTAAATAATACTGGATAGTCTATACTCATCCTGATGAGTATATTCCAGACTTTACCTTTATCCTCCATCAAGATGAACAGCTGCGATGGAGAGATTTGCAAGGTAACATCGTGTTACCCCCAAATCAATCAGTCCCTAACATGCTCTTCCGTGCTTTGGCACAGATTAGCATGACAGAATTATATGCTAAATATGTTGCAGAAGACTTTGATATGAGGGATTATTATCCCACAGAAGCACAACGTATGAGGGACTCAAGGCAGGAGAGTCAACATACACTATTGAAGGGCAAGGAGGTCCCGCATGTCCTTAGCGAAATAGGAGATGGTGAACCACTTATAACTGGTTCTCTATCAAAATATGTTCCCCCTCCTAACAATGGTAAGGAGGTTGGGTATCAGAACCTACGATCAATGATACATAACACTGGTTCTGATCCCTGTGAATGCCAACTGTTCATAGAGGGAACAACAACTCATAATAAGGACAGGCACTTAGATCGTCACCATGATCAAGGCCATAGCAGCCGAAGAGAAGGCAAGAAGCATCGCCATGGTGATGGTTCCCCTTTCTCTTCTCCTTCATCTCATCACTCACCCTGTCCTTCCACCTCTAGGTGCAGTCATAGAGAGCATAATGGTGAGGATAGAGGTAGGCAAAATGAGAGACCTTGACGAGAGAGTCGAGAGAGAGGACAAGGGCATGAACAAAGGGAAAGTAGGGAACAATAGACACATCACAGGTGTCATGAAAGAGATGATCATGACAAGCCCCTACTTGCCACCCGAAGCATGCTTGATATAACAAAGGTAGTTAGAATCCCAACAAGGCATTTAAAAGATAGTCGAATCAAATGCTTAGATATGAATAATATCCCAAGTTTTGAAGGGGGATACAACTCAGATCTGCAACATCATTTACAAGCATTCCATGATGCCTGTGCCTTGTAGAACATAGAGAACGAGTGGTAGAAACTAAAGTTGTTTCCTAGGACACTCACCAAGGAAGCAAAGAGTTAGTACCAATTCTTAGAACTGGAAACCATTAGGAGGTGGAGTACGATGTTAGAACTCTTCAACGATAAGTATCAAACATACTCCAGAGTGTCTAATTTGTGTAAGAAAATCCAAGGTTGGAAGCAAGGAACTCATGAACCCTTGGATGCTGCCATGGGCTGCTATTACGCATTGTTACATCATTGCCCGGGCCATGGATATGCTCAACGAGATCAACTTCGCTACATCGTAGATGGGCTAAGGCATGAAACTAGAAGAACCCTTGGGACTTATGCCCAAGGGAGACTATCAGAACTTAGAGCCCATGAAGTACATCACTTGTTGGAACAAGTAGCAAAAGAAGAAGGTGAGCTACGAAAAAGGGAAAGTGCAGAAGAATACAACCGTGATCCCTCCCTTTGAAAGAAGGGAGTGAAATTTTGTGATGAGGAGGATGAATCACCACTTGAAGAGTTGGTGAACTGAAAAACCTTGCCGATTCAAAAATTAACAACCGAAGTATCGGCTAAGGTAAATCAATTGTGGGATTCCTTAGACTCTAGACTTGAAACTATTTGGAAAATTATAGAGGAGTCTAAGGAGGAACGAAGTAGTGACAAAGATAAGAAAAAGTAGAGAGATTCAGGCCCTACACATAACAAGGATAAGGGGAAAATTAATATCTCCGATGAGGTTGTGGATTCAAACATGGAAGATGACGGTGGATGTGAGATCTGCCACTATGACCATCCTAAGGGATGTTGTCCAATTATCTCACATCTACAGGAGTCTGGGGTGTATGCACTTAACCCAAGACTTAACCAACGACAAACACCCCGAAGGTTACCTTATCTTCAAGGTAACCCAAGGCAGTTCCACCAACCACTAACGTACTATCCAAGTGGAAATCCACCACAACCCATCGAACAACATCAATAGTGGCAATACCCATAGTCATGGGGGATGCCACCACCAACACAATAATACCCTTACCGGTAGCCCGATCCATATAGTTATTATGTGCAGCAACCAGTTTCTCCAAGTGACTCTATGGATCACTCAACTCCCCAACATCACTACCAAGTTCGGGAGTACTTTAGGAGGACTCCTTCTCCTCCAGGAGACATTCCACATTCATCCCATCCTCCAACTCCATCTACACCTTTTCCATCTCTAGTTCCCATACCTCCTGCTCCAACAATGCAAGGGGAACTCCCCACTCAACTGCAGCAACGCCATGCTACGAGAGCAGTAAACATTCAACCCGCTGCTGGTTCTAACAACTATAAAAAGAGAAGACCTTTCTTCAAAACTAGAAGCCCAGACAAGCTCTCACAACAACAAGTGGTTGAGTCTATGTATGCTCCTCCAACAAACAAAACTTCGGAGCACCCTTCAGTCCAAAATCAAATCTTAACGCATACGATTATGTTAACGCATACCGTAACCGACTGGATCAAGGTAGGGCACCTTCCCAGGAAACTAACTGACCCTGGGAGTCCCTTAATCTATCTGCAAATCGTCGAGAACAAACCACATAAGGCTCTTCTTGA
Source organism: Gnetum montanum (assembly GCA_015680685.1). Taxonomy (NCBI): domain Eukaryota; kingdom Viridiplantae; phylum Streptophyta; class Gnetopsida; order Gnetales; family Gnetaceae; genus Gnetum; species Gnetum montanum. Next base: position 402,894 of record MNCI01005867.1, read on the forward strand.
CTCAGGTTCTGGAGTCAACCTAATTTCACGAGAGATGTATCATGCCTGGAACCTGCCCCAACTTAAGAAGAGCAACATTCAACTAGAGCTGGTAGACCAGTCCATCACCATTCCCTTGGGGTTGGTGGAGGACATCGTTACCACTGTGTGTGGTTGGTCCTACCTAGCTGATTTCCTAGTGATTGAAGTTAACAATGACAAAGGGGACTTCCCAATCATAATGGGAAGGGCATCGCTAAGTATAGTAGACGCATGCCTTAGGATTCACAATCTTTCCTTGGAGATATCTAAGGTAAACATATATGGAATGATCGAGAAGAGGAAAGTTCCATGCATCACATACAGTGATTCATTGGGTGATGACATGGAGGAATGCACAACATCTCCTCCATGCACCAGGTGTGCCCTTGAAACTTTGAAATAAATATGCATGTATGTAGCAACCACACAACAAGTAGTAGACACCCCATGGTTGACAGCTACTCAAAAGAGCAACCAAATATGCATGGAATGAAGTGAGGAAACAAACCATGCTAACAACAAAGGCATAGACACATTGGAATATGAGCGTCGCCAACTTCCACCCCTTAATCTAAGAACATCAATGGGGAGAATTTGGGCACTTCTAAGAAATTCAAATAGGCATTCATTGTTTCGGATCTCTCCCTTACAACTTAGTCATGGGGGAGATGGCCACCTATGCTAATCATTGGAGGCCCTCAGTTGTTTTTAAGTTTTTGTTTTACACGTTTTTGTTTTTCATGTTTTTGTTTTACACGTTTTTGTTTTACACATTTTTTTTTTTGCACATTTTTGTTTTGCACATTTTTTTTTACACATTTTTGTTTTGCACATTTTTGTTTTACACATTTTTGTTTTACACATTTTTGTCTTACACATTTTTTTTTACAAATTTCTTTAACTTTTCTTGTTTTTGTTTTACAAATTTCTTTAACTTTTCTTGTTTTTGTTTTTCAACATCATTATACTTTTCCATTTTTTATGTGTGTTTGTGTGTGTGTTAACCATCCTGTAAGTTTGTCACCCAATAAGTGTTCTTCATGATGGTATGAACTATTTTTCATTGATTGCTAATGTTTGGTTTTTACCTTTAAGTTATGATGTTGATACTAAGGTATGTTCTTTTGATATGGCAGGCAATGAGTTCACTTCATCCATCCATCCATCAGTTTCTATGGTCTCTCTTGGCTTGGAAATGTATAGTCCCCTTGATAATAAGAACTTTAACGAATCAGTGACTGGGCATTTCTCAAACTAAGGAAGGACTTAAGGATTGAAAAAGGTGTGACTTCAAGGGAACTTGATGCATTTGTGTTGGCCATTCTCTTGGGTGCTTGGATGTTTTCTTCTGGAGTTTTCTTACCATTCTAACGTTACCCAATTATCGGAAGCTAAGTCAATAAAAATAAGAAATCTTTGTATGGTGTGGTTCTCACGCATAAAAACACAAAACACAAAAAAAAAGAGAGAAAATAAAAAAGAAAAAGAAAAGTGCGAATTCAAAGCACACCCCTTAGAAGAAATAAACTTGGGCTACAAGCACTGGTTATGGAACTAAAAAAGTTCCCCTCTAACTAAGGCCCTTCTCACTTCCCATTCTCTCCTCATTTGTTTCATTGGAATGGTGGTGGCTCTTTGGAGATGCTTTCTTGTTACTTCAAGAGGATGGATTAGCCGAATGCATTGATGCGAAGTCACTGGATGTGATTTGTTTGAGGCCAGACTTGGAATGGGATTTGCTAAGTCACATTAATCATGCACTATACAAGGGGCTGTACACCACCTTGTTCTTGGGATTCCATTCCATTTTCTTCTCTCCATCCTTCTCTCCACTATTCACCTCATTGCCAGTTGTATCATTAGTGTATATTTTGGTAGATACATTGTGTTCTTTTTGGTAAACTCTTACAGTTAAGTCTTTAACCCTTGTTCCAAAGGACATTCCCAGAGCCTACGGACTCTTTGAATGTGGGTTTGTCAGGGCATTACAGGCATGAGCCTACTTTGGGGAGGACCCACTGACATTCCTATTTGGTGCACCAATTAAATTCTTTCCCTTAACATTCTTGCAATCGATTTTATTTTGATCATTTCCATCTTGACATCCATTTCATCAATGTCATAGTTGTCCCTTTTTATGTATCTTTCTTCTTTTCTTTCTCCATTCTAATGCTACCGGAGGTTCACAATTAGTCATGGGGGTATGGGGTCCAATTTTTTCGATTTTCTCCTAGCCCCGATTTTTTCAATTTTTTCCTAACCCCTACACCTTCGGTAGTCACCATTAATACATCTCCAGAATCGCAATCAGCCATACCACAACTCAGCCAATGGACTTACACCAAAGCAAGGTATCAATTACATGATGATTCAATTACCCTTGCTAATATAAGACTGTGTTGTGTGTGCATATGGTGATCATGCAACGAACCAGATCTAGAAGGAACCCTTGGAATGGAGTAGCACTGAAGTAGCTATGCAAGGAGCAAGATCAATGGCGTGCTTACGGATGGACAATGAAAGGTGCAATCTTGGCATTGGCAGCAGCAACACTTCTTTCTCTCTCTCTTTCTCAACTACCAAATGAGGCCTGATGTCAATGTAATAAGGTGTTCACCCTTGTTGTCATGAATACTAGTTTTTTTGTGTCTTGTAATGATGATCCATTCACATGTCATCCCATTAGTTCTATTTGAGTCAATAATCCCATACCTTCTCAATATTATTGTAAGGAACTCGAGGACGAGTTTTTATTTAGTCATGGGAGGCTGCGATATCGCATCTTCCCCTGCGATATTGCGTACGCGATATTGCGGTGCGCCGTCATATTTATAAATAAAAGGCGGCTCTCCCTTGTTTCAACATCCTAGGCTAGACAGTAGAGAAACTCTAGCAGATTGACCACTCCAGAGATAGAATATTTTCCATGTGCCTGTAGTAGGAGTCCCAAAGTGAACAGATCTTTATTCGAGCAAACATTGTACCTGAACACAAGTTTGTGTACAGCAATAAAGACGAGCTTTTCGGATAAACCTGGCAGTGCATGGAATAGGCTAATTAGGACTTTTATTTATTGTTATTTTTTATTTTTTATTTACTGCTTTCTCTCTCAACCCTTTCCTCCTAGTTAAGTGCCTCAGTACAACCACTTCGAGCACGTGCGTTACGTGTGGTGATCCCAACAACGATTAGCGTTTGGTAGCCACGGTTGCATCGGTTCAGGGTGGGTATGGTAAGTGGGAATGGATGTTGATGCTAGGTTAAATGAGACTTAGTTCATTAGTTAGAGTTAGTAATTAGTTTCTCAACCCTTCACCTTGTTAGCATAGGAGATAAAACACAAAAATATATAAAAATCATATACCTCAAACTTACTTAACCATACACCGTGAAAACTATAAGTAAGTCTAGGAAGACAACGAATGATTAACCCTAAGTGTTCCATGGGGTGTGTAGGCACTTAGTTTGTGGAGTTCGACTAGATCGCGTGTGCTATGCTCATATTCGTATGGTTGAGTGTAGGGGTATCTTGCCACTCATCAGTGATAGTGGATGATGTGCAATCTGTAATATTTATTGCTTCAACCCATTTTTTGTGCAATAGTCAACTGCTACTATAATGTATGCTTTCTTGTTAGACATGGGTGTGATGGGACCCATGAAGTCAACGCCACATATGTTAAAAGGTTCTAGTGGTTGAATCCACTATTGAGGACCTTCCATATGAGTGGCCATCCCCCCGTCACATTGACAACATTCACAAGACTTGATAAACTAGTGGGTATTCCTAAAGATTATGGGCCAATAGTATCCTACCATCAAGATTTTTATGTCATGCATCTCCTTGCATAGTGGCCTCTGCAAGGTCCTTCATGAGCATCCTGGACAACATGTAGTTGATCTTCGTTAGGGACACACCAATGGATCAAGCCATTGACACACACCTTGTAAAGATGTCTATTGATTTTCATGAAGTATTTGACCCGATGAAGAAATTGTTGCTTTTCCCTAAAATCCAAGTCTTGTGGCTTCTCTTGAGTAAGAAGATATGTGAGGATGCCATTATACCATATTGCTTTTTTAGGTTTTTGTTCATTTATTGCTCCAGTAAAGATGATTTGGTTATAGCCACTATAACCATCCAAGAAACTATAATAATAATGCCCAGATATGGTGTCTAATACTTTATCCACAAATGACAAAGGAAAGTGATCCTTAAATTTTTTCATATTTAACAACCTAAATTCAATGCAAACCTACCATTTACCACCCTTCTTTGGTACAATTACCAATGGGCTAACCAACTTACTATTTGTGATTAGATAGATAAACCACACCTTGAGGACTTACTCTATCTCCTCCTTAACGATTTGCTTCAATTTGGGGTTTAGCCACCTTTGCGGCTGCCTTCTAGGCCACATGGCCAAGTTAGTGTAGATGTGGTGTTGGCATATCCTTGGATCAATTCTTTTTAGCTCTGGATATGACCAAGTGAAGGCTATTGATGAATCATGGTTTGTTAGGTGCTAATATTGGACCCTTGATGTCAGACCCTTGACGTCGAACCCTTGACATCAAACCCTTGACATCAAACCCTTGACATCAGACCATTGACTTCAAACCCTTGACATCAAACCCTCGATATTGAACCCTCGATATCAAACCCCTAATATCAGGTAGGTGATATCGCGGCCTGGCTAACGATATTGGATACGTGATATCGTGGTTCCTGTGTAAGCCTATAAATACCACATTTTTGTGCATAGGAAAGTAGTTAGTTTTAGTGTTAGTTAGTGTTAGAGTAGGGTCTTTTTGTCAATTTTTAGTTCAGCTCAACTCTTTCCCCAGTGCATGCCCATATTGTGATGATTGTAATTGTACGAAAACTTTATTTGAGTGTGACATACTTGGACACGCACATGATCGACAATAAAGATCAAGATTACTTTATCATTGTAGCATTCACTTAATTTTAATTGCTTACTGTTATTGTTATTTATTATTTTCTCAATTAATATTTCTTACCCTTCATTTACTATCCCTATTATTAAACTCGGAATGAGTATGACTTAATCACGAGCATTTAAGTATGACTACTTGGTAACCCAGTAGCGTACCTAGGAGCGCTCAAGTAATATATGCTCAGTAATCCTAGAAGTAGTACATAAGGTCTAAGATATGTACAAATGATTAAGGATGGATGCTCATTGCACTTATGCTAGCTTAGATTCTCTTCTCTCACTCCCTCTTAGCTTAAACAAGGTTACTTCCATTGTCTCTAGGAGCAGCATAGTGATAGGAAACACATCATACATCTCACTCTGGACTAAACCATATGTGATAAAGCCAGTACTAGTCCAAGTGGGAAGACAGTGAACTACAGTCATCATGTAACTATTTAGATGCCACAATTAGCCCATCTACGGAGTTCGACCGGATCTTGCGTGAACACTTATATTCATATGGTTGAGTGTAGAGGTACCTTGTCACTTATCATTGGTACCATTGCCAGGGACAGTGCTAGTTATCTAGATTAGTTATATCATATAAGATTTCTGTAACAAAGTATTCACAATATATCTTTTAGAAAGAAAGTAATCGCAAATAAGTCACACAAAAATTCACAACACTATCTCTATCACAAGACCATGATCACGCAACAACTAGTAAGGCAATTCATTGGAGAACCAACGAATTATATGATGATGAAGATGAAGCTTGGAGTACTCAATCTTATGCAGGGATCCCCTATGTTCATGAACATCCCAATGGTATCCAAGGACTCTTGTCATCCAACTCTGACACTCCTTCGATGTTAGGTCATCACACGAATGATCATTTTTCAAGGGGTTGGCATAGAAATAAAAGTCGAGCCCATAGAGAAAGTTAGAAATGCCAACATGAATGAAGAAAACATCATCCCAACTCATAATTTCATAACCTACCTAGCGATGATGAACCCCTGCTGGCCACTAAGAGCCTAATGCATATACAAGAGGCTATTCAAATATCCTACAGGCATCGCAAAGAAATCCATCTACCCAAGCTTGATTTAAACAACTTTCCCAAGTTTATAGGAGGCTATGATTTAGATCCACAACAGCATTTACAAGCCTTCTATGACACCTGTGCATGGAACAATATTGATAATGGGTGGCAAAAACTTAAGCTCTTTCCTATGATACTTGTTGGCCAAGCAAAATTATGGTACAAATTCTTAAAACCAAAATTAATTTGTAGATGGCCAACAATGGTAGAACTCTTTACTGAACAATATCAAACCTATGCTAGAGTGTCAGCCTTGAGGAAACAAATACAAGGATGGAAACAAGCACAACATAAACCCTTGGACATGGCCTTAGAAAGATATTATGCATTGTTAAACAATTTCCCAGGTCATGGATTCTCCAAGGAGAGGCTAATGTATCACATCATGGATGGACTTCATAATGAAACAAGGGATACTCTAGGGATGTATGCCCCAGGTCAACTATATGAGCTATGGACCCACGAAATCCAAGAGCTTATCAAACAAGTAGCAAAAGAAGAAGGAGAAATAGCTAAATGGGAGAATGTTGAAAGTTCTCAATAGGACCAAAATCTCAACTTAACAAGGGTCCATGATCATGAAGAGGAGAAATCAACTCGCTTTAAGGAGGTGGAATCATCTTTGCCAATCCTATAATCACTAGATGAAATTGAGGCAAAGGTTAATAAGATGACGGAATGGGTACATAAAAAAATATGGAGAATATGCTAACATTAGTAGAGGTAGAATTATGCCAAATCAAGAAACAAGATAGGACACCACACAACAATTAGAACGAAGGGTTGAAGATAATAAGAATAGGAGCTCAACTACCAGTCATACATATCAATATAATGTTTGTCTGTATGATCACCCCAAAAGCCAATGCCTAATCTTGTCACATTTACATGAGCATTGGGGAGGAATGCTACATCCAAATTTCATACAGAAATATTGGGTTTAACCGCAATGGCAAAAACCCTAGTCATGGAAGAAACCACTACCAACTAGACCATACCCTTTGTATGTCCCAATGTCAAATGCTTATTATGTGCAACACATTGTTTCTCCAATTAGATCAACATCCTTTACTTCACCTCATCGCTATCATTCTCCCAAGTACTATCCAACCATGTCCTCTCCAACAAGATCACCACCTTATGTACCATACACTTTTCCTCAACCTCAATATTCCCATCCTTCACCTCCTTCTACATCGCCACCAATTGTACTAGAAGTTTTTGCACCACAGCACCAACCCATGAATGTTACTTATGTTGCTACTGTCAACAACAGTGGAGGTACTCAAAAGAATTCTTTCTTCAGGCAGGGTCGTAGAAAGTAATAGCATGATTTTGAAACCATTGCATCCTCCAACTTAGCATAAGCCAAATGCTGTGATGCATCTTTATCCTCGAACTCAATGCCTCCTGTTACCTTATCAGGGCCACCAATCAACACTCCAACAACCATGCGATCTAATGAATATAACCATGTAGGGAGACATATCAATCCTTGCATACCAACTTACGGTCACGGGTGTCGTAGTGGATTAACTCCTTATCACATGATTACATCTTCTAACTTGCCCCACTATGTCAACTTTAATACAATGTATGCACCCCAATGTGGGTACATTCCAACCACCACATCAAAAGACACCCAGTGGTTTGGATATGATTGGGTCCCAATATTTTCAAAATGCATGGATCCAACCCTTCCATTTATTAATTCTTGCTATGATCAAAAGTTTAGTTATGGGGGATATCCCCCATTCTAACAAACAAAATTAATAAATGTTTTTCCTTTTCTTTAATATTATAATTTTTTGTTTTCTAGTTTTTCATCTTTCAATTTGTTGTTTTATCTTTTTATTTTTTGTTTATCTTTTTATTTTTTGTTTATCTTTTTATTTTTTGTTTATCTTTTTATTTATTGTTTTGTCTTTTTATCTTTTTATGGGTAATCTCATCTATGAATAAAACACTCATGTGACTCATTGGTTGAGGAGTTGTTCTATGCTATCAAGTCTCAGGTGGCTAATTATTTGGACAGTAAGCCCATATATCCACCCAACCATTTTATTAATAAGAGGTTCTACTCTGGTGATGAGTGGCTAGGTACCCCTACACTCAACCATACGAATACGAGCATTTCACACATGATCTAGTCAAACTTCATAGATGGGCTAATTTTGGTATCTAGATAGTTACTCACTGATCGCAATTTTCTATCTTCCCATCTAGACTAGTATTTGCTTTATCACGTATGATTTAGTCCAGAGTGAGGTGTATGATGTGTTCCTAAACTAATGTTACTCCTGGAGGCAATGGAAAATAATCTTAGCTAAGCTAGCCTAAGTGCGATGAGCATCCGTTCCTTAATCATCCATACACATCTTAGGCCTCGTGCATGACTACCATTGGGATTACCAAGCGCATGGCCCGAGTGCGCTACTGGGATACCAAGCAGTCGCAAGTAGATGCTCGTGATTAAGTCATACTCATTCACATTTAATAACAATTAAAATTAAGTAATTAAACTAAGTGAATGCTACAATGATGAAGTAATCTTGATCTTTATTTCTAGTCATGTGCATGTCCAAGTATGTCACACTCGAATAAGGATGTCGTACAATTACAATCATCACACTGTGGGCATGCACTAGGAGAAAGGGTTGAGAGGAATTAAAAAATGAACTAACTTCTATATGAAAAAACTAACTATTTCCAAACTAACTCCTCTTGTGCACCTACATGTGTATTTACAGGCTCACACAGGAGTCACGATATCATGTATCCAATATCATTATTTGGGCTACGATATCGCGTACCCGATATCGGGGGTCCAATATCGTAGCCTAATGAATCATGATTTATCATACCCTCACAACTGAATGAAAACTCATCCTTGAGTCAAAATGAGAAAAAGCCCCATTGGGGGTCTAATATCGTAGCCTGATGAGAATCATGATTTATCATACCCCCACGACTAAATGAAAACACATCCTCGAGTCAAAATGAGGACAAGCCCCATTGATTACACAGTGGATAGGTATGGGATTATTGACTGACGAGGAATTTATTCATGCCACAGTGGAGAACTCAATAGAACAAAATTGGGACACAACACAAAAAATGCAAAATCACAAAATTACAAAATTTTGTGGAACTCAGGTGGTTTCAGGTGGCAGTGGCTCCTCCATGGGTTGCTTTCCCTTGTCTTGTGCTAAAGGTTTTGGAATTTGATGATGTTGAACTAGTGCCTGAAGCTTTTCCTCTTCTATTTAGGAATCTTTTACCATCCATGCTGATGCTCCAATTTTTGATGGAATTGGCACCTTCCATGGGCACGGTAGTTGTGGAAACATTTTGTTTGCTTTGACATACCAGGCCGCAAACAACCGTCGTTCCTCCTCATAGGCTCTGTCTTTGTCCCTGTACTCTTGAAAATTTATAAGGCATTAAGCCAAGTCTATTATGACATCTTTTTATCCTTGGTAGCTTACTTTAACCACCTCTAGTTCAAAATCTGCAACTTCCAGCTTTTGCAACATTTTCTTGTTGCCTACAAATTCTGCTTCATATTTGGCATAGGTGGTAGCTACCTACCCCTCAAGCTCTATCCTTGGGCACCTTGTTATCAACATGGCTAGATTGGCATACCATAGGTTTATCAATTCCATGTACTCTGTGAGGTCTTGAATCTGCAAGTCCTAGCTTTTAAGTTTTGCCTAGTGGGAAAATGCATATGTGTCCAATATGGCCCGCCAATCAGTGTGTTGAGCACTGAAAGTGTTGATGTGGGCCTTGGCCACATGGATCTCCTTCTTGATGACTTTCTTGTACATTCCCACCTAGTCTTGGAAATGCTCCTTTAACTTCTTGTGCAACTTGGCCTCATTTTGTCACGTGCTTATTTCGATGGCCATCTTCTAATGGATTGCACGTACCTCCTCCATTGAGAGGGTTTGATTTTCTCTGGCCAAATGATTCATATCTTGATTAACATTGATCAATTATTTTTCATAGCTATTGAAATTTTTCTTGTAGAACATTCTTCTATTTCTCCACAGTGTTCAACCAAAGATTATTAGCAATGAGTTGTTTATTCTCCTCTTGTAAGGCTCTGAGTGCCTTGACGTGCATGTAGGTTTGCACTTATGCCTTGGAGGCATCCTAGTCGGCCTTCTCTTTCTCCTCCGCCACTCTTTTATTATTTGCCAATAATTTATTAAGCTGCTCAGCCCTAAAGGTATGTAGCTAGTCTATGGGAATGAATTGAGAGGGGTCCCGCTGTGCAGCTTGTAGGGTTACAAGCCTTTCTTCAAGTTTTTCTAACTCTATTTCTGTGTGTTCAACCCTGGTCTTTTCCATAACCAGCTTTCCATTGGTAGAGATGAGGTCTGATTGTGCTATCATGACATCTTGTGGAATGTCAAACAAGGATGTCATTACTTGTCATGTTTGCAATAATCAATGAAGCACATCCTCATGCTCCACAGGAGTTATCAAGGGACTGGCCAATGTTTGAGCATCACATGCTCTTGTGAAGTCTACCAGTGGCACAACAGGGACATTTAAGGATTCTTTGATGTGGTCCATGACCACTTTTGTAGCTCCTACTGCATCCTAGTGCTGCATGACCATCACTGTGACCCCTTCACTAGTCTCGAGTTGAACTTAAAAGGATGCAGTGTTTTCTGAAATCTGTTGTGACCAATCAATCTTCCCTCCTCCTATCTGAATGGACACCTCCCCCTGTGTGTGATCTATAGAGACAATGGACCGTATGGTATCATCGATGACACAAAAGAGATTAGAATCATCACGAGTCCCCCAACTAACTATCTCAACGATGGCCCTGAGATGGCTCATCAACAGTTGATAATCCTGCAACAATGGTGGTTGGTCTCACCGGCTTATGTTGGGCCCCGCTTCTTGTTGTTAACTAGGCCTTGAGCTTAGGAGTTGGCTAGGCCCTTCAGTTTGATTTGTAGTGGGCCCTACTATTGTTCTTACTCTTGCTCTGGCTCTAGTGTCTCACCAGCACTTTTTCTTGGAGATGGGAGCTTCAGCAGTTCAGCAAATGAAGCATTTTAGGATCTTCTGGGGATGTCATTGGTGTACTCCAAAATACAAGCATGCTTGCACAGCTTCCTGATGAGACAAGGGAAGGGCAACATGAATTTCCCTATCTTGCATTCTTCGAACTACCTTAAGATCTCCATGAGATATAGATGGGGCTGGTTAGCATTAACCTTTCCCATCAATATTGCACTTTCTCTTGCCGCATATGTTGAAATCTTATTTAATCCTTTTGTGGATAAGATGTGATAAGTACCAATCTTGAAGTAGATTCTTTCTTCCAATGTCAATTCTCCATATATCTTATCTTCCTTACCGTACGCCCTATCCAACCAAACCTTTTGTGCATTTGCATCGAAGTGAGTGGATAGGTGAGCAACTTTTGGCCCCGTATTCAGAAGGTTTAACACTTTCGAAATGGCCTTGGTAGAAAAATCAACAGACACACCACCAATGTCAACTGTGGTTCCTTCTTCTTTATTGTGCCAAAATTAGTATGTTTCTCCTAAGTACCAGGCACCACTTTTAGAGAGGATAGGCCATAATGGGGACCCTTTAAGTTGGTCCCTAATAGCCTCAGGAGCGAATTCCATGAAGGGTCCAAAGTTCAATTTCACAATAACTGCTGCTAATGTGGACCTTTGATAGATGACCTGAACACACTCTAGGGACAACATGAGGCATTGTCCCTGTTTAGGTGCTGCAACAACTCCTCCTTCTACCTATTCCAATTGTACAGTAGCAGGAGTCTCTTGAGAGATAATGAAGGACTACGCCTCTTACTTTGTATATTGTTTGACAGACGTCTGTCCTCTACCTCTCCTAGGTCACTTAGATGCACCTTGAGAGAGACCTTCTTATTTTCCATGCTTTGGGGCCATCTGCAATCACACGGGGCCAATCATTAGTAAGGTTGCTTACCAAAGTGAAGTTATACCTTACTCCTTACCTTAATGAATTCATTTTTTTTATTCTATGTGATTTAAAGTTAGAGAAATATTTATGGAAATATCCCCAAAAAGATTTAATATTAGGCCCACTTTTCTTAGGCGGCTTCAAAGATTAATTTCCTAGTATAGATGAGGAGATGAAATTGTTTTTGACACATGCTTATTAGTTTTATACGTAATTACCCTTGATAGTGTCCTTCGGGTGATAATGAATTTTAAAAAATTTATACGCAATTCAGTGTGTACCCCTCCCCCATGACTAAGTTAAACACTTTGGGTTCTAGTAGGTGTTGGCACATTTTTACCATTTCATGGAACAGGTGGACTTATTTGCAAATGGTGAGGTACAGAATCCTAATGAACTGAAATTGTTCAAGGAGGATTATGTTCTTTCTTGTAAAGAATTCTGCAACAGTTAATTAACCATGAAGTTGGAATAGAAATGAAAATGTTGCTGAATTGAATGTTTTGAAAATCAAGGGATAATGACATTGCAATTGGGAATGTTGGCATGAGGGTTTATCTAGAGTCAAAAGAAAATGGTGTATCAATTGTAGATATCTCTCTAGCTTATGATAGAGTAGCTCTAGTTACTTTTTCTGTAATAAAGTGCAGAGAAGATGAATATGGAATCGGCCTTGATATAACTGGGATTACATTCGAGGTGCCACAAATTAAAATGTGAGAGTACAACTCCACTTATGCATTCGGTTGTATACGCATACATATATTTATATATCAACCCATGCATCAAATCCATGGTTATTATCTTTACTACTATGATATAAATAACAATAAAATATAATATTGATTTAAAAAGGGAATTTATGCAACAATTGTTCAAAGTCCTATGAGAATTGAACACTTGTCAATTGAAATGGTGGTTATAACCACCACAAAGGCCACTTGTCAACTACAACCTCTTTATCTCCACAATGGCCACTTGTCAACTAAATGGGACACGTGTCAACTGCAACTTGTTTCTCTCCATGGTGAACACTTGGCAACTAAATGAAGACACTTGGCAACTGAATGAAGACACTTGGCAACTGCATGAAGACACTTGGCAACTGCATGAAGACACTTGGCAACTGCATGAAGACACTTGGCAACTGCATGAAGACACTTGGCAACTGCATGAAGACACTTGGCAACTGCATGAAGACACTTGGCAACTGCATGAAGACACTTGGCAACTGCATGAAGACACTTGGCAACTGCATGAAGACACTTGGCAACTGCATGAAGACACTTGGCAACTGCATGAAGACACTTGGCAACTGCATGAAGACACTTGGCAACTACATGGGACACGTGTCAGATGCAGCATTTTTATCTCTTTTGTGGTTGAAACCACCCAAAGTTGTTGTAACTTACCTAACTTGTTGGGCAAGTAACCTCCTAACTTGTTGGCCAAGTAATCTCCTAATTGGTTGGCCAAGTTACTTGGGAGAGAAGTTAGGTGAGATATTTTTAAGATATTTTTGAAAATGTAACTTCCCTACCTACCTTGGAATCCTATAAATAGGCTTCAAGGGTCAAGGAGGAAAGAACATCACATCAAGGAGCATCATCATCACACTTGGAAGATTTGTAAAGAAGATTGTTTGCAAGATGGCTTGCTAGAATAAAGATTTCAGCCTCTTTGTCATGGTCCTGTGAGTTATGCATTTCATTTTTGTTTTGTTTTAATTGCTTAGCTAGTGGTTTAGGTAGTATCATTCTTGGCAAGTAATTTTGGGATTTTTAGATTGCTCTTATTGTTCTTGTTGCCCAATAGGAATTTCTGTTAAAATTTTGCCATAGAAGCGCTTGTGTTCAAAAAGCCTTGAGAGCATTTTAGTAGTAAATTTCGTTATTGTGCAACGTTTGGGAACTGCTATTGGATTGTTGGAAGAGAGCCTCTGTTTGTAGTCACGCCGTGGAACAATTTGGTAGTCGAGAGGGTTCAGAAAATCTTTGGTATTTTGATGGGACCAGAATAGCTTCTTTTTATCTTTAGAGTGATTTTCCGTGTTATTTCAATCAGAAATTGTCAAGTCTTTTAAAGGTTCTGTTTAAATGCAATCGTTGACATCTACTGTCTAGCCAAAATGGAGTCTCGTACATGGTAGTTTACGCAGCAATTTTTGGTAGTACAGTAGGATTGTCTTGAAGATATTGCTTGTTTGAGTCTTGGAAGTTTGAACAATTCATAGATATTGAATTTGGAATAGCTTTATTGCGAAGTGTTTACTCGTGTCATTTTACCTTGTTTAAATATTTGAGGTCCACACAAATCTGCTTTCTTTTCTTTCTGTCTATTTCCTTTGAATCTTGCTCTATTTCTAGTTTTCTTGTGGAACTATATATCTCTCTCTGGGGAAAATTAGGAGTAGATTTGCGGAGTTGTGCTCAAATGTTTATGCAAAATTTTACTTGTTACAAGCAGGTATTATAGGGACCGCATAGACTAGGTAGTTTGAACAAAATAGGAAACTCTCAATAACTCACAGTACTTGATAAAGTTGGCTGAATCTCTTAAAGTAAGTCATTTGTATTTCACACACACGCAATCGTTACATTGCACACAACCGCACGCCGCAACAGCACACACACATACTCACATTAACTACTGAGTTATTTGGAGGTATCTAGGCCTTGGTGTTGCCAGAGACCAGCAGGCACCTAAATCCTGTTCGAGGACACTCATTGGCAGTCACGTCCCAAACGGTCGCCAACAGTAGGTTCAAACGAAATGAAAATCGGAGTGCTGGCGAGCAAGTTATGGCTATTGGAACAAGAGATGCGTAATCGCAAGTCATAGAAGAAAATTTAAAAAACTCCCCCACATGAATAGTTGCAAATGATGTTGACATTCACAGGGGGGTCCATATATATAGCTTTTTGGGGATGTGATATCGTGTACCCAATAGTGAGAACCCAATATCCCAACTGACTTGATATTGGGGACCCGATATCTCGGCCTATCGAAAATAGGGTACTTGAAAAAATTGATAAAGTTTGGAAATTCTAAGGTATAAAATGAGGACTTTAAGGTCAATGTAAAGGCTCCAAGGTAATATAAAGTAGTCTGGAAGGCACAAAAAGTATAATGGTGTAAAATCTGAAAATGAAAGTCATGAAGAGTATGAGGAAAAAGGACATGTGTTGGCTCATAAGAACATTTGAACCGAAAGGATGATAAGGGAAAGAAGAACATTGGTAATACTTGGAGGGTATCAGATGATGTGTATGAGATGTGTTATGAGTGCAAATTACAAGGGTTATGCAAGTGGGTCCTCCCCAAAGTAGGTTCCAACCTATAATGCCCTTGCATGACCACACCTTAAAATGTCCGTAGGCACTATAAGGGTTAAATGTAATCTACACTAATTTCACAACACACACACATGTAGATATTACCCTGATGAGATATGAATCGCATGCTACCCAATTCACGAGTCACAATTACACAAACAGCAAGGTGAGGCAAATCATAGAAGGGATTGCAGAAATTAGGACATGAAGTAACTGACCTAGGGCATAATGAATCCTGTGTGTAAGGCATGATTAGTGTGTCATTAGCTCATCACTCCAAAATCAAGAGCAAGTCCATTCCTCTAATTAGTGACATCACATTGTGTCATCCCAATGATAGACAACCATGAGAGCATCATGTTAGCAAGGTAGATGATCACTTGGCATGTCATTCAAGGGAGGAGTGATTTTGCTTTGTGGCAATCGAGTTGTTTTTTTTTTTAAGTATTGCTTAATCTAGAGAAGCTACCTACCTTCAGGCGTGGGTGCATGTCTTTCTAGTGGGACCCCCTAGAATAGCATTATTTTTTCTAGTTGAGTGCCTTTTGATTACTCTTACCCCCATTTTTTGTTAGATCTACAAGGATCTTAGTACAACCAAGTAGCATGATAACTCCTACAGATGTCACCAAAGAGAACCCACAAGTCCCCTTGATGTCAAATCCTAACCATTCCCTCTTGGTCCATCCTTTTTCACTTTGGGCATAATAGCACAAGGTTACTTTAAGTTGTAATGATTAGGAATATCACTGTACCTAAGGCAAAACCTCTTATTACTGGAATGGGTAGGTGGATGTTGTGGGCTCGCTATTCAAGTAATTAGCTACTTGAGACTTGATAGCATAGAACAACACCTCAACCAATGAATCACATGAGTACTTTATTTGTAGATGAGATTACTTATAAAAAGACAAAAAGACAAAAAGGCAAAAAGATCAAACAATAAGTTGAAAAGTTAAAAACTGAAAAAAAAATTTCAAAATTAAAGAAAATGAAAAATATTTATTAATCCTGCTTGTCATTAAAATGGGGGGTATCCCCCATAACTAAACAGTTGAGCATGGCTATAATTAATAAATGTAGAATTGGGATCCTTGCATGCTGGAAATATTGGAACTCGGTCATACTTACTCGATTGGGATTCACACACTTGATTAGAGTAAGCATAGTGGGTCAATTTATAAGATGTAGTTAACTGATGAGTGGTTGACCCACTATGGCACCTATGACTGTAAGATGGTATGCAAGGATCAACATGTCTTCCAATGTGGCTATATTCATTGGGCCCCATGGTTGTTGGAGTATTGAGTGGTGGCCCTAATAAGGTAACATGAGGCGTTGGGTTCGAAGAGGAAGATGCACCACAATGTTGGACTTGTGCTGAGTTAGAGGATGCAGTGGGCTCAGAATTGTGCTATCCCTTCTTACGGTCATGCCAAAAGAAGGGGTGTCTTCGATGTTGAGGAGAGTTCCCACTACTATTGTTAGCAGAAGCACAAGTAATATTCATGGGTTATTGCTATGGTGCAAATCCTTTGGGTATAATTGGTGGTGATGTAAAAGGAGGTGAAGGATGAGAATGTTGAAATTGAGAAGTGTAATGTACATGAGGTGGTGGTTTTGTTGGAGAGGATATGGGTTGATAGTATTGAGGAGAATAATAATAATAATGTGGTGAGATAGAAGATGTTGACCCAGTTAGGGAAACAGGATGTTGAACTTGATAAGCACTTAGGTTCGAATGGTATGAAGGGTGTAACCAGTTTGGGGATGGCCTCCCCCACAACTAGGATTTTTTTCATTGTGATTGAACATAGTATCTCTATACAAACTCTGGATGTAACACTCTTCCCCAATGATCCTATAAATGTGACAAGATTTGACATTGGCCCTTGGGGTGATCGTACAGGAAAATGTTGCATTGCTACATATGATTAGTAGTTAAGTTCTTATTCTCTTCAACCCTTCTTTCCAATTGTCTAAAGGTATTTTGTCCTATTTCTTGGTTCGTTATAACTCTATCACCAATAACATTGGCATATTCTCCACATTTTTATGTATCCATTCCATCATCTTATTGATCTTTGCCTCAACTTCATCTAGTGATTGTTGTACTAGAAAAGATGGTTCCATCTCCTTGCGATGAGTTGATTTCTCCTCTTCATAATCATGGACCCTTGTTGATTTTTGAACCTGTTGAGATTTTTCAATATTCTCCCATCTAGTCATTTCTCCTTCTTCTTTTGCTACCCACTTGATAAGCTCTTGGATTTGGTGGGTTCGTAGCTTGTATAGTTGACCTCGAGCGTACATCCCTATGGTTTCCCTTATTTCATTATGGAGCCCATCTATGATATGGTACATTAGCCTTTCCTCAGAGAACTCATGGCCTTGGCAGTTATTTAACAATGCATAATATCTTTCTAAGGCCATGTCTAAGGGTTCATGTTGCACTTGTTTCCACTCTTGGATTTTTCTCCTCAAGGCTAACATTGTTGCATAGGTTTGATATCTTTCGTTAAATAGTTCTACCGTTGTTGGCCAACATCGAATTGATTTTGGTTTTAAGGACCTATACCATACTTTTGTGTGGCCAACGAGTATCATAGGAAAGAGCTTAAGTTTTTGCCATCCATTATCAATGTTATTCCATACATAGGCATCATGGAAGGCTTGTAGATGATGTTGTAGATCTAAATCATAGCCTCCTAAAAACTTAGGAAAGTTGTTTAAGTCAAGCCTAGGTAGACAACTTTCCTTATGATGCCTATGGGATATTTGAATAGCCTCTTGTATTTCTGTTAGGCTTGTAGTGGCTAGTAGGGGTTCATCATCACTAGGTATGTTATGCATTTGTGAGTTGGGATGATGTTGTTTGCATTTACACTCATAGGAGACCCCTACATCAGATTAGGTACTCCAAACTTCATCTTCATCATTATATAATTCATTGGTTCTCCAATGAATTGCCTTACTGGTTGTTGCATTGTCATAGTCTTGTGAGAGAGACATGGTTGTAAATTTGTATGTGATTTAATTGCCATTATTATCATTTTTTCTAAAAGATATATCATTAATACTTTATTACAGTGATCTTGTATGATGTAACTAATCTAACTAACTAGCACAATCCCTAGAAATGGTGCCAATGATGAGTGGTTAAGTACTCCTACACTCAACCATATGAATACAAGCATTTCACGCACAATTTAGTCGAACTCCGCAGACGGGCTAGTTTTGGTATCTAGATAGTTACTCGTTGATCGAAGTTTGCTGTCTTCCCACCTAGACTAGTATTTGCTTTGCCACATATGGTTTAGTCTAGAGTGAGGTGTATGATGTGTTCCTAAACTAATGCTACTCCTAGAGGAAATGGAAAATAATCTTTGCTAAGCTAGGAGGTAAGGGGAGAGAGAGTGCTATACTAAGAGGAGATAGGGAGAGAGAATCTAAGCTAGCCTAAGTGCGATGAGCATCTATTCCTTAATCATTCGTACACATGTTAGGCCTCGTGCATGACTACCACTAGGATTACCAAGCGCATGGCCCGAGTACGCTACTGGGATACCAAGCAATCACATGTAGATGCTTGTGATTAAGTTGTACTCATTCTGCATTTAATAAAAATTAAAATTAAGTAATTAAACTAAGTGAATGCTATAATGATGAAGTAATCTCGATCTTTATTTCTAGTCATGTGCATGTCCAAGTAAGTCACACCCAAATAAAGGATGTCGTACAATTACAATCATCACACTACGGGCATGCACTAGGAGAAAGGGTTGAGAGGAACTAAAAAATGAACTAACTTCTATCTACTAATTGAAAAAACTAACTATTTCGAAACTAACTCCTCTCATGTGCCTATATGTGTATTTATAGGCTCACACAAGAGTCATGATATTGTGTATCTAATATCGTTATTTGGGCTGCAATATCGCTTACCTGATATCGTGGATCCGATATCGAGGGTTCGATATTGTAGCTTGATGAATCACAATTCATCATCTGGGTATGATGATATTTTTTACATCATGAAAACTTAAAGTAATTTTGTGCTCATTATGCTCAAAGTGAAAAATGATGGACTAAGAGGGAATGGCCAAGGTGTGACATCAAGGGGACTTGTGGATTCTCTTTGGCGACATTTGTAGGAGTTATCATGCAGCTTGGTTATACTAAGGTCCTTGTAGATCTAATGAAAAATGGGAGTATGAATATTAAATACACCCAATAGAGAAACCCAATGCTATTCTAGTGGGTCCCACTGGAAAGACATGCACCCATGTCTAAAGGTAGGCGACTTCTCTAGATTAAGCATTCAAAAAAAATACCAATAAAAAAAACATCAGATCCTTGACATTAGACCCCCAATATTGGACCCTTGATATCGAACCCCCAATATCGAGTACGCGATATCGTAGCCTGGCTAACGATATCAGATACGCGATATCGTGGTTCTTGTGTAAGCCTATAAATATCACATTTGGGTGCACAAGAAAGCAATTAGTTTTAAAGTTAGTTAGTGTTAGAGTAGAGTCTTTTTGTCATTTTTTAGTTCATCTCAATCCTTTCCCCAGTGCATGCCCACAGTGTAATGATTGTTATTATACAGAACCTTTATTCGAGTGTGATGTACTTGGACATGCACATGACTCGCAATAAATATCGAGATTACTTCATCATTGCAACATTCACTTAGTTTTAATCGCTTAATGTTATTGTTATTTATTGTTTTCTTAATTAATATTTCTTAACCTTCATTTACTATCCCTGTTATTAAACACGAAATAAGTACGACTTAATCATGAGCATTTAAGTGTGACTACTTGGTAACCCAGTAGTGTACCTAGGAGCGCTCAAGTAATATACGCTTGGTAATCCTATAAGTAGTACATGAGGTCTAAGATATGTATAAATGATTAAGGATGGATGCTCATCACACTTAAGCTAGCTTAGATTCTCTTCTCTCACTCCCTCTTAGCTTAAACAAGGTTACTTCCATTATCTCTAGAAGCAACATAGTGATAGGACACACATCATACACCTCACTCTAGACTAAACCATACATGATAAAGCAAATACTAGTTTAGGTGGGAAGACAGTGAACTACAATCAACATGTAACTATCTAGATACCACAACTAGCTCATTTACGGAGTTTGATCGAATCGTGTGTGAACACTCATATTCATATGGTTGAGTGTAGAATGATGACCAGTTTACCATTCTTTAAAAATGCATACTCCATTCTAACTGACAAAGTTTTTACTTTTAAGGACTCTTGCTTGAAGTAATTAGGGATCTCCAACTCTCCTCAATAGTTATCATCATCTTCATTAGAGAGTTGGAAATGGACTTATTTAATTTTTTCTATGCCTTCAACATATGTAGAAGTTAAACTCTTAGTTGGTTCCATGCATATTGTGCTACTATCTAAACCAACTATCAGTCACTAGGTGCCCTCCTACTTTGTGGATGTTGTGTATAGACACCATTGAATATTAATTTCTTGTGCACACTGATTGCATGCCTTAATGTATGTGCTTTTGATTGACCAAATTTTTTGCACCCAATTGCGCCCATTATCATTGCACGTGATGGATGAAATACACTTTTTCTCAATTTTTCCTAACTCATTTTCCTTAGATATTTCAAGAGATAGGTCCCTTATACCCATTTGTGCATTGACCGTGCTTAACCAAGCCCTTCCCATGATGATGGGGAAGTCACTTTTGCAGTTGTTCATCTTGATTACCAAAAAATTAGTAGGATAGGACCACCCAAAAACTGTGGTTACAATGTCCTCTACTAATCCCAAAGGGATCGTAATTAACTGATCTGCTAATTCTAGGCAGATATTTCTCTTCTTAAGAGGTGGTAGGTTCCAAGCCTTGTACATATCATGGGAGATGAGGTTAACTTCAAAACCAAAGTTAAGAGGAGCTTTGCATGGCTCTTGTCTAATAATCTGTAGAAAGATGAGTAAACTTCCTAGATTAGATCTTTTTGTAGGATGGTTGCCAGCCTTGATCCAATCAGAAACAACATGAGTTAGCATTACAATGTAGATCCTAGGTGGCACTTGGTTTGAAGGGTGCTCAAAGGTTTTTGATGTAGAGGATGAGGGTGTTGGAGATGTAGGGCGATTAGGTGAAGTAGGTTATAAGGGCTAGAGAGGACTACTAGGCTAGAAGAAAGA
This sequence comes from Gnetum montanum, assembly GCA_015680685.1. Taxonomy (NCBI): domain Eukaryota; kingdom Viridiplantae; phylum Streptophyta; class Gnetopsida; order Gnetales; family Gnetaceae; genus Gnetum; species Gnetum montanum. The sequence goes on from MNCI01005867.1 coordinate 424,481, forward strand.
TCATTTTCTTAATCAATTATCTAGATCATTTGGCTGAAAAATTGGTTGTGAGTGTATATCCCTTGTAGCATTTCATTATTGTAGCTATGGAGGAATTTCACCCTACATGGATGGAGCAAGAGGTAACTAAGTTGAAGGTGGAGGTGTAGGTACAGAGGGATGTGGAGGATGATAAGGATACAGATATGGGTTTTCCCCTCAAGTAGATGGTGAATGTGTTCGGTGGTACTTTGGAGGGTAATAGTGATGCTAAAATGATACATGACTTGTCGAACTTCTAGGGGAGATGGGTTATTGAACATAGTATTTGTATGGATCTGGTTTCCTATAAGGGTACTGTTGCCTTGGTGGTGGCATTCTCCACGATTGTGGTTGGTACCACTATTGGTACTGTTCCTAAGGTTGTGGTGGAGTTCCACTTAGGTAGTAAGCTTGTTGCTGTTGGTGGAACTACCATGGACTACCTTGAGGGTGAGGCAATCGTCTTGGAGCTTATCTACATGCTAGGTGAGGATTTAATGCATACACTCCAGACTCTTGTAAGTGTGACATCACAAGGCAGCATCCCTTTGGATGTTCATATTAACAAATGTCACATTTAGTTTCATCATCAGAGTCAGATTCCACAACTTCCTCTACAGCAGCAACTTTTCCCTTACCTCTTTGGTAGGGACGTTCAACTTCTTTTCGCCATCTACGATTATGATCGCTATTTTTCTCTTTGGATTCTTTAGCAATCTTTAAAGAAATTTGAAACTTTTGATCCAAAGAGTCCCATAACTTGTTAACCTTCGTTGAAATGTCAAAAATAATGGGTGTCCTTGGGAAAAGCTTGAGTTTCTACCACTCGTTCTCTATTTTTTGTAAGGCTCAAGCATCTTGAAAAGCTTATAGATGTGTCTGTGGATAAGAATTGTATCCCCCCTCAAATCTTGAGATATTGTTCATATCTAGGCACTTGATCTGACTATCCTTCATATGCCTAGTTGGAATTCTTACTACCTTCGTAATGTTAAGCATACTTTGAGTCGCCAGTAAAGGTTCGTCATCATCACTACGTTGATGATGCTGATGATGGTTTCTGCCACCCCTTCAATTTTGGTGGCCTTCACAATCATTATTATTTCATTGATCACCTTTATCATGGTTGTTTCAATGGCAGCTTCCATGAGAACCATCATATGAAGAGGAATGATTGGAATCAAAGGAAGAGTATGAATAGGAAGGTGGATCACCACTACCACTACGGTGTCTACCACCACTCTTACGCTTTTTACAATCATCATCATTAGATCCCTTGTTATTGCAATGTTCACCCAAGTCCCTACCTTGGCTATCACTCTTTCTTGAACCTAGTTTATGAATAGTTAATAGCAAGGTCAAGTTCATACCCTCACCATTAGTAACAAGGGGTGAAGAATCTTCATGTTGAGAACCTTCCAAGGGAAGATCCTCATTGTCCTCTTAATCTAGTAGGAACAAGGGGTTAGTATAATGTTTCCCCTTTATGGCTTTATGGAGTCTCTCCTGATATTTATCTTGCTTACATTATATTTTAGTGGGATAATAGTTTTGAGTTTCATATCCATCCACAACATACTCTCTATGAAAATTTGCTATGCCCAACTTCTTAAGGGTTTTAAATAACATTCCAGGCATAGATCTATCAGGGGGCAAAACAACTTTGCCCTCCATATCATGTCATCACATCTGTTCATCCTGATGTAGGATGAAGATGAAATTTGGCACAAACTCATCTGGATGAGTGTATATCACCTTGCATTCCTATGGGACCAATGGTTTAGTATCTTCAGGCTTATGATAAGAAGAAGACATTTTGTAAAATGGAACAAAATGAAATTGTTAGTGTGCTTTTATAATTATGTATAGTGGGAATGTTATTAACCTTTAGGTTAGTACAACGATATTAGTAGTATCCACTTAAACCTAAATAGCACATGTTCTACAAACAAAGTCCTCGATAGCAGCACCAATGATAAGTAGCAAGGTACCCTACACCCAACCATACGAATCACAAAGCATTCACACACAATTGAGTTGAATTCCATGGACTTTATCATTTCCAGTGCACTAGCCCTTTAGGAAGTGAATCTAGCCTTAAGGTCAATCATTGTCCTCCTAATTACACTTGTGATGTATGTTGGTATGGTTGAGTGTAACTAAGGCATCTGATTTTTATCATTTTGTATTTTATATTTTGGTGCTTGAAATGTAGATAAAAGGAATTTAATTAACTAATCTAAATTACTAATTAACTAATCCTAACATAAGTATCCATCCCACATATCCGTACACATCTTGAACCCACATATCCATTACTAGGCAACCAAATGCTATGCTACTGGGTGTACCAAGTGATAACGCTACTAGGATTACTAAGCAAATACATGTTACGCTTAAAGTGGTCATACTTATGTGTGTAATTTATCTTGCTTAATTATCTGATTAATGAAATAACTAGAAAATATTTGATAACTAATTGAAAGAATTTAATAAATAATTAAAAACATTAAATGCATAAATAAAAGAGCTAATCTATCCAAAGTGCTACAAGGTTTATCATAAAGCTCATCTTTATTGTCACACACACTATCATGCTCAGGTACAACAATGCTCGAATAAAGATCCATACACTCAATGACTCTTGCTGTGGGCACTTAAGGGAAAAAATTCTAACTTTCAAATGGAAAAAATGCAAGAGCTTCACTACTACTGAGATCTAGATTCCCCATAAATGCAATTGGTAGGCACATATTTATAGATGACGAATAGACATTGCATCAATGAGGCCTTATCGATGCAAGGCAAGATGCATCAATGGGGCCTCATCGACAAGGCCTCATCAATGCCGTCAACTACATCAATGAGGCCTTGTTGACGCAGCCAACCAACGATGACTCATTAATTAGCAAAAATAAGACAAAATATATGGAATGTAGTTTCAATAACATAACTAGTGATGAAATAAAAGTAAAAATTCAAAGCCAAAAAGTCCCTCAATGCAAATAGTTCTACTACCTAGGATCAATACTCCAATCAAATAGTGAAATTGATAAAGATATAATAAAAAAAATTGAGCCACAATGGTCGAAATGAAGGTAAGCTAGTCCTATTCTATGTGATTCAAAAAATACCAATAACACTAAAGAGAAAGTTTTGCAAGATAGAAATTAGGCCTACTATCTTATATAATGATTAATGTTAAACAGTACAAAGAAGGTAGGAACAATAAATCAATGTGGTAGAAATGACAATGCTTAAATGGATGTTGAATGTTACCATAAGAGATAAACTGCACAACATAAGCATTAGATGAAGACTTAGAGTGGCTTCTATTTCAAATAAGTTAAAAGAATTGTAGCTTAAAAGGTTTGGACATGTGCAAAGAAGATCAAACAATGCAACTATATAAAAACATTACTACATAACTATTCTAGGAAAGCCACTAAAAGAAAGACTAAAAAAAGATATGGGAAAAACAATTGAAGATGATCTTAAGAAGTTGCAAATAAATAATGATGTAGCTCTTCATAGAAGTGAATGGCAAAAAAGAACTATGTAGCTAGCCCCATTTTGTTGGTACCAAGCTAGGATGATAATGATGATATTACTACTTTATGTACAAAATATTTCACATAATTTTTTACTCATAGACCTTGATGATAAGTCAACAATGAATATAGCAGTAACCATAAACTCTTTTATTCAATTATATGCAATTCTTATAGTATACAAATGAACTCATAATTTTGATGTTACTATTTTAAAATACAAATTTTGCCCCCACCCGCCCCCCAAGAAAAAAAAATGCAAGTTATGAATAGTTTAGTAACACAAAAATTTGTTCTTTTTTTGAACTTCCAAATCTTCAATTAATTTTGAAAAAATTGAAATTTGAGATATCCTCCTAGTAAACATTATTTGAGATGAAACTATTTTTAATCATTTTGGCAATTGTCAATAATATTTAGTTGAAATGGATGTTTTGAATAAAAAAAACACATTCTTTAATGGTAAGTAAAATTAAATAGATATTTTTCAAATAAATAATGCATAATTAACAAAGTTGTTGTGCTTTTTAGAAAAAAGAGTTAAATATTTTTAAAATAATTACAAGTTAATCATGATTAATACCTTGTTTTATTTTAGAAAAAAAACTTTAAAAATGTTAAATAAAAGAAAATAACTTATATATATTCTCAAAACCATAATTTAGAATAAAGCATTCTAGATTGGATTATGTTTTAAAAAAATCATGCTTGTGATAGTAAAGATACACAAGATAATAACCTTTAGTATATGCTCTTTTGCAAATATGAAAGACCATTTAGAGGCTTAGTTGTTTTGATTCAAAATTTCCCACATGAATAAGTTCAAAAAAAAAAGGTAGATGAATATATTAAGAATTTTTTTACTTTTTATAAGAACTTTATAAGTCAATATTACCCACTAGAATCAAAATCATAGCTTCAACCTTCCAAATCGAGAGTCTTAGTATGTTTATCATAAATCTTTCCTTCCAATAACTTGGCATAGATATTGCTAGTTTTCTTTAGAGGAAAATTTTATCTTTGTGATATCCTTAACACTAGAATTAGTTATCATCAAATTTCTATTAGTCATTAGAATCCTCAAGGCCTTCTAGAATATGGTAAGAGTGTTGAATGAAATTGGTGCCTCAAAGACAAGTAGTTTGATCATATATAAAAACATATAATTAACTAAGAATAGGGTCTAGATCTATGGGTTGTAAATGTCATCAATAACTATCCAAAACTAGGTAGCTTCCCTATGCTATAACTGAAAAACCTATTTTAGTATTTATTTTATTGTTTATAACCTAAATAATGTTAGAAGATTTAGAATCCAAATATGAGTCTTATAAAAACTATGCATATAATAATCTTCAATGTTTTCAAAGTTAACAGTGTAAAAATCAACAATAGTTTGATGAAGAGTGTAAGATAATTGGAATTTTTTGAAAGATACAAAATGAAACACCACTAATTTTGGCCTAGCACTTTTAGACAAGAATCAAGCTAAGTCATGCTACTGCCCAACATGAGTACAGTGTGACCAAACTTGGGGCCTCCGAAACAGCCCCCGATGGCCCATGATTCAACAAGCAAGGTCCCCCCGGGGCCCACAGGTGATTGCACAAACTTCTAGGGTCCAAAATCAAAAGTTTCGGGTTCAAAATGTTTGGTTTTGGCTAAGTACACTTTGGTTACTTTTTCAGACACTGCATAGCGTAAGGATCAGCGTCACCAACTTTTGGAGCCCCGAAATTGAGTCAAAATAGGCCGAAATCGAGCACAAGGATCCCCCATGACCTTCACCAAGGTCCCTAGTAGCTTCCAGCCTCCAGAAAATCAAGATTTGGGCCTCAAATGTGCCATTTTGACTTGGTGACGCTGGAGTTACTTTTTCAGACGCTGCACAGCATAAAGATCAGCGTCACCAACTTTTAGAGCCCCAAAACTGAGCCAAAATGACTTGATTTCAAGGGTGCAAGTCGTACTCAAGGTTCACTATTGATAACTATGGGTCCCAACCTTCAGAAATTCTAGATTTCAGCTCAAAATTGCAAGTTTTGGAGGTCACATTGCAGGTCACGCTGGGTAGTCAAATTTCTCTTGTTGTACATTTCATTATGAATCCCCATTTGTGGGCATGTCAAGCACTCATGGTATAAATTAAATGTACTTTCATGGGATTGAATAACCCATAAATTATAAAATGCAATGTGCCTGGTCAAGAATGTAGCTTGCCAACACACATCCAACTCGTGCACAACTATCCAACACAGATACATTGAACCTGGTCAAAGAATGCAACTATCCAACACACATCCAACTCGTGCACAACTATCTAACACAGATACATTAAACTTGGCCAAAGAATACAACTATCCAACACACATCCAACCTGTGCCAACTATCCATGGGACACATGTCGCTAGATCTACTTTCCTCTCATCTCACAGCCGTTGATTCCATTCTTGGATTTCGTGCCCAAGCTTGGCCCAACCCTATAAATACCCTATCAATTCACATAAACTAGGAGGCAAAAAAATTAGGAGGCAAAAATTGGAGAGATTGACAATTCTGAGAGAGGAGAGAACCTACAATCCTTGGGCGCTCGGCACACTTGACTCCTGGCATCCAAGCACTTCTCACCTTCATCATCACATCATCACATCATTACATCATCGCATCATATCATCCTGGGGCTAGGCATTTGACTTGCCATCCACACGTGTCCAACTACGCTTTCATCAGTGCACATTTATTTTAAAAATAATATAATATAGTCTCATTATTGCCTTCCATTTACATTATTTACTCCGGTTTATGCTTTGTTTACAATATTGCTCTGTTTACATCTTGTATCGCTATTTGCATCTCATTTACACCGTTTATGATAACCACAACTCTAGTCATAGCTTATGCTCAGGGAAGTCCTTGGTTGATTTGCGTGCAAACCATCCAAGGCACTCTACTTTCGTTCCCTTTTCCAGCTTGCCCTCAAGTGAAGGCAGGGTCAGCTGTGTGTGCCCGATGATCTCTTGGTGTCTATTTCCCTTCAAACCTTACACCGACAATTTTGGTCAATACAGTTTTTGGCGCTAGAAGGAGGGCCTAAACCATTTCTATTTACATTTTTTATTAGCACTTAGTCAAGACTCTGGATGTTCTACAGAGCATAACAAGTTCTCAGAGCATAGCAAGCTCCAGCGTAGTAAGTGTAGCGCTAGAGTTGGCCATTTTTAGCAGTTTTCACACTTAGCATTTTTTTCCCTACATTTTCATACTTAGCATTTTTTTTCCCTACATTTTCATACTTAGCATTTTTTTTCTTTCATTTTTACACTTATCCATTTTTCTACTACTAGCAGATTTAGTCATTTTTTTTCATTTTCAAAGTTAGCCATTTTCTACAAATAGCAACTTTCACAACCCAATTTGTGAATATGAATCCAAATCAACCTTCTACATCAATGCCTAACACGTTTGATACCACAATCCAACCAAATCAAGCCACACTAAGCCCTAAACAATATAACTTCATTTTTGTAAAAATCCAAGCCAACTTGCCTATCAATCATGTGGAAAGGAAAGCAAAACGAGACTATGAACTTGTCCACATAGGAGGTTGTGTGTTCATCCCTTCAGCATTTAATATAATCCCGTTGTCTAAACACCATCATAAACTCATATCCCAACTTCTTATGGCTAGTAGTCAAGCCTTACAGCTACCACCAATAGAGCCTCAAGATGAGGAAGATGATTTTGCAACCCAATCTGAACATGGAGATTCCTACCATACCGTTAGTCCCCATGCCTACACAAACCCATTGTTCCACCCTTTCCTAGAAGAAACTGTGCTTCCTTCGTCATCCGCAAACACTTGAGCACCAATTTCCCGACAAGAGGTACCTACTTCCATTCCTATCTTCTCTATACCCAATAATTTTCATTCTAATGTGTCTACTTCCATCATTCCTCCACAAGCACAGTCCCAACAACTTCCTCTCCAAACCAACATAGAGTCAATCTTTCGACCTCAAGTAATTGGAATGCCATCAATCATACCAACTTCCACATCCATCCATTACATACCTCAGGTGTATATCCATGGAGCACCATTAATTACTCCAACCCAATACATTCAGGGTGTTACCTCACAACCTGTGGCTGGGCAGTGGGTTCCACCGGTAGTCTCAGCCCTGAATACCATCCCACCACAACAAATGTTAGCTCAACAACCTTTCTTTCCACAAAAAATGCAACAATTAAATCATTATCATCCACAATCCACTCAATCCACTGGTTTGCCTACCGCCCAAGAATGGGTAGACATGCAAAAAATGATGTGCTCCTTGGCAAAGGAATTAAAATGCCTTAAAACTTTGAACAATGAGGAAGTCAAAGTACTAGATTTCTATCAAGCTGACCTAATTGACCCCTCAATTCCACCCTTAACCTTGCCAAATGGAGTCTCGTTACCTTAGTTGACCAAGTACAATGGAGAAGGAGACCCAAATGCCCACCTAGTGACATTTAGAACCAAAAGTCTTTTACTTCAAGCATGGCCCCATGTAATTTTGTGAGTGTTTGCAATGTCCTTAATTAGAAAAGCCTTAGATTGGTACTGATCTTTACCCCGTAGCTCCATATCTTCTTTAGAGAATTTGTTGCATCAATTTGTCACCCGTTTTAAGTACAATCTGAAACCTGTAGCCACGTTAGATAGCTTGATTCAAATTAAACAAGTGCCTTTAGATCCAGCACAGAAGTTTATCCAAAGATGGAGCAACGCCCTGAATGAACTTCATGAACCTATTCCTGAAACATATCTACTTACCATCCTTAAGGCGGTCGCAAACGACTTCATTAAATCAAAGCTTTATTATCTAAAACCCCATACTTTGAGTCAGGCATTTGTACAAATTAAAGACACAGAAGAGGCGGCACAAGCAAGCAATGACCCAGCTTATGTGGCCTACAAAAATCAACATACTCGCAAGCAAAACACAACCGAGGAAACAGTAGCCGCAATCACAAAAGTAACCAACTGGGGCCCAAAAGCTAAGCAACGTAAAGCCCCAGCTAACAAAGCTACCAACTTTGGCGCCAACTCACCTACATCGACAGGGGTCACCCCAAGGCCCAACTTTCAATGCAAGGACCGCTCAAAGTATACACCACTACCGATGCAACCCTCTCAACTATTGGAGCAACTCTTGAAAGCCGGGAAAATCCAACACAAACACGTGTCAGAGATTACCCGCCAAAAACATGATAGGTACTGCGAGCTACTAAGGAACCCTACCTTAGCAGTACCAAATGAGCCCCTGGTCCCACAACATTTTAAATTGGACCAATATTGTCACTACCATCAAATGGCTGGTCACAGTACAGACAACTGTCATGCCTTGCAAGATGACTTGCAAGGAATGATAGAACAAGGCCAACTAGTGATTGACACGGCAAGTCAATCCAACACAGACAATGCCTCCTATGTCATAAACTTAATTAACATAGGTGGCAAGCCCAAACCTGTGCAAAAACCTTTTATGATCCGTGTGCCTCCCAGCAAGGCAAGGATTTCCCTAACCTCCATAAACAAGAGGCCTCCCTTTGTTATCAAGGTGCCATCCCAGGCACCCACAACACCCTTTGTGGTCAAGGCTCCACAACGTTCATCCGCTAAGACATTAAACTAGCACGACTCATCTACTAAGATGTTAAACTAGCATGGCGCAACAACAAAAACTGCTAAGCAACCTTTCGTCATAAGAGTGCCACAACAAGATGGCCCCTCACCTACCCGAAGCCCAATAGTGGGCAACATCTCAATCCCTCCTCCTTCAAGGATTGACCCTACTAGCAACCAAGGTAAGCCCACCAAATGGGAATGCAAGAGGACAAACGAGCACCTCGCAACTCCCATGGCCGAAGAAAAGGCCACAACTAGCAAACAACAACTAAACACTGGGGCCCCTACCCCCAAGCAAACCAAGCCTAAGTCCCCCTCCCGAGAGGTCTGTCTCTCAAGCTTCACGGAGGAAGTCAAAGCCAACACAACGACCAACAACACAGACTTTGTAGCTGCACTAGCCCAAGTAAAACAAGTGCTAAAATAGAAGAACACAACGATGAGTTTATACGACTTGGTCATGACTTCAGCCACTCACCACGAAGCCTTGGCTCAAACGTTAGCATCCATTCCTGTTACAGAGGACATCCCTGCAAACAAAGAATCCATCTGTGCAATGATTTCGCAACAGACACCATAAGGATTGGGTTCAAATAGCTTAGCCTTCCGCGACGATGCAGTTAAAGTCAACCTCGAACGAGGGAAAGTCACAATAGCTCCACTATCCATTAGCATTTGTGTTGGGTAGTGCACCATCCACAAAGTGCATGTTGATGATGGTGCAGTAACGAACGTAGTCCTGTACTCCGTCATCAACAAGCTAGACCTGGTAGATGAAATCAGGCCAACCAAAACCACATGTCTAAAATCCTTCAATGGATCACATGTCAAGGTCAAGGGTACAATCAACCTAGCCTTTGTAGCGAGAGAGCAATTCCCCACTAGCGCATATTTCACTGTCATAGAGAAGATGCTAGGTTTCAACATGATTCTAGGAAGGCCTTGGCTAGCTCAACTAAGGGCCATCTCCTCTCCCATCCATCAAGAAATCCACCTTCCATACAAAGGTGGTCAAGTTATCATCCATGGTGATAATGTTTCCTCTTCAACTATCCACGACATAGACATGGTGCAAGTTTTGGAAGAACAGTTTCTTAATGGTACACCTACGACAACCAACACAAACCTTAAGGCTAACACACCCAAACAAGTGGTTGAAGCTAACAACCCCCCAGAGGACCCTAAACCTTGCATGCTCCCTAATCCATGCCTAGTTAGGAAGCAACTACATGACCAAGACTCTCCCTTGGCTAAAAATGTGCTTGATGCTACCTTCTGCCTACCCCTCTAACATGCATTTTTTGAATTTTGTTTACATTGCACTAGCCTATGCATTTACATTTTTCTTGCTCACTTAGATCATGCGATTTTGCTTTGTTTACACATTCGTCAACTTAGTTTACACATTGCATTTGAGAAACATCAAATATAAAAACATAAAACTACAAAAACATATGGCCCGAAAGGGCCTTAAACTAGCTTACGGCTTGGAACGGCATAAAACTATCACTTTTTGCATTGCTTTTCTTTCATTCATACATTCTAATTCTATGTACGAAAAGTGTCGCTTGATGTTGTTTTCTTCCTAGTTGATTTTTTGCATGATCTCGCAGGCACATAGCATGACCATGGATGCAGCATCACACTTTATACAAGCAAGGTAAGCATCAGTCCACTATGACTATAAACTAGCACAGAGTAGTCCTAGCATCATGACTTAAAACTGATACCATAGAGTAGTCCTGGCATCATGACTTAAAACTGATACCACAAAGTAGTCCTAGCATCATGACTTAAAATTGATACCATAGAGCAATCCTAGAATCATGACTTAAAACTAATATCATAGAGTAGTCCTGGAATCATGACTTAAAACTGATACCACAAAGTAGTCTTGGCATCATGACTTAAAACTGATACCATAGAATAGTCCTGGCATCATGACTTAAAACTGATACCACAAAGTTCTGTCTGATATGACACTAAACTACTACATCCGTCCTCCATGACATGAAACTAGCATCCAGAGTCCACTAAGACTATAAACTAGTTTGCCTCTTCATAGTCTACTATGACTATAAACTAGCAATGCACCATCCGCCACGATGCTAAACTGGTGCCGTCCAAGGGGTTATGAAGTGAAACTAACCCACAACAATCCACTAAGACTATAAACTGGCGACATCATCGACGACTAGGCAAAAACTTGAAAAGATGTGTCATGGAAATCGACTGTTCATGTTTCGCAAAGACTTGTTACATAATTCATCTCATGGGCCTTAATGAGGCTAATGTTGTTCATGATTCTGTCTACTTTGAAAATTGCACGTGGTGACTCTATCTCCTTGTTTAAAGTGTTTAGCTGACTGTTTCATTTGTGGTTTTCTTGTCTTCTTGAAGTTGTGTTTGCAGGATGACACTTTTGAGGCATTCGTGCATAAATGCACTTCATCATGATGACAAGGTATCACATTTTTCCTAACGCATGTGACTGGGTTAATCAATCCGTTCATAACTCCTGATACATTCCCTATTCCCCATCATGCTCCCTTATCCTATCCAATTATATCCCCTTGATACATTCTACTCACCTCGAAACTCTTGATACATTATTGCACACTATGGGGGGGTAAGCAGTCGCAACACAAAACACAATACATAGTACATGATGCAAAATGCAAGTGCTCATACACAAGCACGACACAAAAAGCAAGCTCTTTCAAAAAGACCAATAAAAGAAAAACAAAGATAAGAAAAAACAAGAAAAGAAAGAGCACAAAAGGTCAAAGAGCAAAATGCATGGAAAAGGTCTTCAAGACCCCGTTGACATCACAAACAAAAGACAATTGGCTATTCTCATACAAGCCCCAAGTGAGAAGGCAGTTGTCTTGAAAAAAAAGTTACACTCGTGTCTCAAAGAGACCATGTTACACATCATCACGTGGCTTTGGCTGTTTACAATGGGCCCTGCAAATACTCTATAAGAGTCCTGTTTCACCAAAGAATGCACCTCCTATGTCTTGGTTCTGAGTTTACTGAAAACCTGGCTATTGACAAGGACCAATGACATGACTTGTGCATAAGAGAGCATTCCTCTCCCACAAATCCCAGCAGCAATCATAGCCCTTAACCTCCTAGCTTCCCTGGTTACAATCGATTCCCTTTCATCTTGAACCACATTCCCTTAATCCCATGTACTTTTGAAAATGGTGCGATGACTCCTAGCCAAGGGCTGATGGTTAATGTTTGGAATTTTTTTTTTCATGGTGTTTTGCACTTCTTTTTCGATGCCTCTCAGGTAGATTCCTCCAGACGTCAACAAAGAGGGGTCAATGAAACACCACTAATTTTGGCCTAGCACTTTTAGACAAGAATCAAGCTAAGTCATGCTGCTGCCCAACATGAGTACAGCGTGACCACACTTGGAGGCCTCAGAAACAACCCCCGATGGCCCATGATTCACCAAGCAAGGTCCCCCTGGGGACCACAAGTGACTGCACCAACTTCCAGCATCTCGAATCAAAAGTTTTAGGTTCAAAATATTTTTTTTTGGCTAAGTACACTTTGGTTACTTTTTCAAACACTGCACAGCGTAAGGATCAGCGTCACCAACTTTTAGAGCCCCAAACTGAGCCAAAATGACTTGATTTCAAGGGTGCAAGTCGTCCTCAAGGTCCACTATTGATAACTATGGGTCCCAGCCTTCAAAAATTCTAGATTTCAGCTCAAAATTGCAAGTTTTGGAGGTCACATTGCAGGTCACGCTAGGCAGTCAAATTTCTCTTGTTGTACATTTCATTATGAATCCTCATTTGTGGGCATGTCAAGCACTCATGGTCTAAATTAAATGTACTTTCATGGGCTTTAATAACCCATAAATTATAAAATGCAATGTACCTGGTCAAGAATGTAGCTTGCCAACACACATCCAACTCGTGCACAACTATCCAACACAGATACATTGAACCTGGTCAAAGAATGCAACTATCCAACACACATCCAATCCATGCCAACTATCCATGGGACATATGTCGCTACATCTGCTTTCCTCTCATCTCACAGCCATTGATTCCATTCTTGGATTTCATGCTCGAGCCCGGCCCAACCCTATAAATACCCTGTCAATTCACATAAACTAGGAGGTAAAAAATTAGGATGCAAAAATTGGAGAGATTGGAAATTCTGAGAGAGGAGAGAACCTACAATCCTTGGGTGCTCGGCACACTTGACTCCTGGCATCCAAGCACTTCTCACCTTCATCATCACATCATCGCGTCATATCATCCTGGGGCTAGGTGTTTGACTTACCATCCACACGTGTGCAACTACACTTTGACTGGTGCACATTTATTTTAAAAAAAATATAATACAGTCTCATTATTACCTTCCATTTACATTATTTACTCAAGTTTATGCTTTATTTACAATATAGCTCTGTTTACACTTTATTTATAATTCAGTACGCTCTGTTTACATTTCGTATCGTTGTTTGCATCCCGTTTACACCGTTTACGATAACCCCAGCTCTAGCCGTAGCTTACACTCGGGGAAGTCCTTGGTTGATTTGCGTGCAAACCATCCAAGGCACTCTGCCTTCGTTCCCTTTTCTAGCTTGCCCTCAAGCGAAGGTAGGGTCAGTTGTGCGTGCCCGATGATTTCTCGGTGTCTGTTTCCCTTCTAGCCTTACACCGATGATTTAGGTCAGTACACAAAAGTCATTGGAGATTATTAAGTCATATAAAAATATAATTTGGGCCAAGAATAGGTAATTTTTTAGACAAAGACAAGCTTGTTTATTGCAAATGTTAAAGGAAGGTCCAAATGTTTTTGCATTTAGTTTAAAGAATACGAAAAATAAAATTATGCTCTCTCTCTTTCTTAAAGATATCAAAAAAGTTTATCAAATTGAAGTGTTTTATAATAGTGACAATACATTCTTCATTTTTTTAAATAACATAGGATATAAAAAGACTAGCATCAAGAAAAGCTCAATTTAGTTATTTAAGTGGGGTTAGAAAAGGAATGGTGCATTAGTAAGATAATTATACTCTTTTAAAAAGTGACAAAAATGATATAAATAATTATATAATTATTATAATTAGTAATATTTTACTTGGTGGTAAGACTCTTGATTCGAAAGTTCTAAGTCATGGGTTTGATTCTTGTAGGCAATGTTAAGTTATAAAGTTCTAACTAGACTATATATCTTAGGGTATACCTATATTATAATTATTTTGGTATTCCAACATCCTCCCTACTTCCCAAAGTAATATTTTTCCAAAATTTTGGGCATTTTTCTTGAATTTATGTTTTTAAAAAATTTGAAGAAAATAAGATATGTCCAATTTTCCAAGTAGAATTTCCATTGCATAATTATATCACAAATAATCTTATTAGTTTAAAATACATTTATATGCTTTGTAGACTTTTCTAAGATCTATGGTTTAATCAATCAAATCAAATCATGGAGACACCTGAATAATGTTAGATAGGAATACTATTAATTGAAAGATTTAAACTAATATTGAAAAGTATGCTATAGCTAATGGTAAAGATTCTTAACATAAGGTCAACATTAAGTGATGAAATAATGGTGATATAGATATTATGCCAACTTTTTCTAGTGAATCAAGCTTTTGCATGAATATTGATATTTTTTCATAGCTTATTATTACTACATTGAATCCTTTTACTATTTAAGTTTAAGCATCGATGTTAAAACTAATATAAATGTTGTTATGATAAGGATCATCCTCCATATTAATATATATAGGTTGGAGGAAGGGTTGGAGGGTTTATGAGGGTAGGAAAAGTAAGAGATGAGGAAAGAGGAGGGAAGGGGGGTAGGTGATCTAGGCAAGGAAGGAAAGGAGGTGTTAAAACCCAAAACATTTTTTAATAAAATTTACCCCCCAAAGAAATATAGTGCAATTAGAAATTTATAATTCAATATTGCCCATTGGAATTAAACCCATAACTTGAAGTTTCCAAATAAATGATCTTACCAATAGGCTACACCTCATTGTAAAGTTGTACATCTCACTAGATAAGAATTGTACACCTTAGCTCACCAAAAGACTCTTTATCATACCCCAATGACTGACTAAAAACTCATCCTTAAGTTAAAAAAATGGAATGGAGTTATTTATAAAATTTGACAAGTATAGGACTATTAACAGATAAACTAATAACAACAACACATAACTTTGAGTGCGACATTACAAAATAGTCAAATTTGGTGGGATGGGTGGTATGGATGGGGTGGATGATAAAAGGAAAAAGAGGGGGGATGTTTGTAACTGAAAATAATTTTTTAATAGTATTTACCCCCAAAGACATATGATCCAATTAGACATTTATAATTTAGTATTACCCACTAAAATTGAACCCATAACTTGAAGTTTCCAAATCAAGGATCTTAATAATAGACTACACCTTATTTTAAAGTTGTACATCTCATTAGATAAGAATTGTACACCTCAACTAATCAAAAGAATCTTCATCATACCCCCACAACTAACTAAAAACTTATCTTAAGTGAACAAAAATGGAATAGAGTTTACAAAATTTGGGAAGTATGGAACTAACAACAAATTGATTGATAACAACAACATATAACTATAAGTGCTACATTATAAAATATTTGAGTGCTTACAATGAGAAGAATTAAAATTGAACATTAGCCAAAAAATTGGCAATTGATAGCTGCATAAAATTGATTAAGATAAAGTCATCACACCCTACTTAGAGGTAGAGGCTCCCATGACTTGGATGCTCCTTCATCATGTCTTGGTCTTACTAGTGATCTAGGTTGCCTTGCTACTAATGATGTTTCATCTAAAAATTTGATGGTATTCAACAGTGCCTTCATCTTTTCATCATTGCTCCATGGGTCATTAATGGTCTAGGTAGCATCACTTAGACTAGTTAACATTAGTACATTCCACAAACATGACATTGCATGAAACATCTCCTTCATATTCATAAGCCAAGCTGTGAAATGTTTACATTCAATGTTGAACATAAGGAAAAGGTTTTGCAATTCCTAGTGAGCATTCATCTTTTCTGTCCAAGTTTTCAACAACTAATTGTTGATCTTCAAAATTTCTCTTAACAACCTTAAGCTCTAGGTTAGTTACTTTCAATTCTTATTTTTTTCTCCATGGAGCTTAAACTTCACCTCATAAAGAAGTTAGGAGGTAGCCACTTTCTTTTCCAACTCTAACCTTGGCCTTCCTACAATCAACATTGCCAAGTTTGTATAACAAAGGATAGCCAAATTCATATACTTCATCATCTCTTCAATTTGTAACTTCTTCATGTGAATTTCTACTTAGTTATATGCATCAAGTTTGATGAGTCATGATTTGCTTGGCCTTGACATCAGAGTCTTGTTATCAGAGGCTTGTAACAAAGCCTTGTTATCAGTGCCCTAACATTGGAGCCCTAACGTTAGGTATGCGACGTCGGGGCCTGGATGCAATGTTAGTGTATACTCTAGCCTATAAATACAATGCTTGGGCTCCCATTTTGAGTTAGTTTTTAGTTAGAGTAGTGAAGCTCTTGTTATTTCTTCTCTCTAGAATTAGAATATTTTCTGAGTACCCATAGAAAGAGTCTAAGTGTGTATGGTTCTTTATTCAAGCGCTAATGTACCTAAGTGCAGTAGTGTGACGAGAATAAAACAAACTCTTTTGACAATCCTTGCAGCACTAAGAATATATTACTATTTTCTTTAATGCACTTTACTTTCATGCTTTCTACTTAAATGCATTTGAATTAAGAAATTTATTTTTAGTTGTTAATGAACACAAGCACAACCACTTCAAGCATACACATAGTACTTGGTAACCAAGCAACGCTTAGTATTTGGTAGCCCAGTAATGCTATATGTGTTTACGATGTGTCTAGGAAAGTGGGGTGGTTGCTTGTGTTAGGCTAGTCTAGATCTTGTTTTACATCATTTATTAGTTTAATTAATTTATCTCTTTATCATCATCAAGATTAGAAATTAGACCACATCATATGCCTCACTTTGGACCAAACCATACATGATAAAGATACCACTAATCCAAGTGGGAAGATAGCAAACTGTGATCAGACCATACCAATCTAGATGCCACAACTAGTCTCATCCACAAAATTCAACCAAATCATGCATGAATGCTTATGATTCATATGGTTGAGTGTATGGGTACCTCACTGCTCATCAAAGTTCATCAAGAATGGGTTTCCATGCATTGCCTACTTGTTGGAGTTTGTGAAGGGTTTCATTTATCTTTACCTTTGCTTGCTTGATTTCTTTTTCATTTATCTTTTTTAACATTTTAACCTAGCTCTTATAATGATTCTTTACCTTTTCATATATGATGACCTTATTCTTTTAGGTGGTAGTCTCAATGATAGTCTTTTGGCAAAGAGAATGAACTTTCTCCATTTAGAGATTTTAATTTTATGTACCCAATCTCTTAACTTCCTGGTTCACATTAGTAAGTTGTTGCTACTGTGGGTGAATGTATTCTAATAATTGTTCATTTTTCTCCTCAGCTTTTCACAGGTATTGGCTCTCCTAAGTTAGAGTTAGATTTTCTTTAAGCATGTCTTGAATATCACAAGTGGTATAATTCATCATTTCTTTAGATAGTGACACATTGAAGACAACCATTTCCTTAGCATTTTCAACCTCTTGAAATCTTTGTTGAATCTATTGAAATGATTCATCTTTGGTAAGCTCTAGCTAGAGAATGAATGGATTTGACAAGCGAGCTTTTAATTCTGCAATCTCCACTACCAACTATTTATTATTAGTGGTAGCTTCCTCAAGTTATGCCTAGGTAATTAAGAGCTTACCACTTGCTAAAATATCTTCTTGGAGATCAAAGATCTCTAGAATCAATTACCTGATTCCAACTAGTTACTCCAACACTTCCTCATGCTATGTTGCATTCATTCCCTTGCTTTTAACTTCTGTAGATATTTGCATGTCTGCCATTGTAGGAATATCAAAAATAGTAGTTTCAAGAGCACTCAAAGCTTCTCAAATTCTATCCACTATCACCTCCACTACTATCTCCTAGTCCTTATGTGGTATGACCAAATACCATTTTACCTTTCCCTTTCTCTAACATGATAAAAAAATTTTTGCTTTCCCAAAGATTTCAAGAAATAATTCTTCTAGAATAGACACAGTGACCTCTCAGGTGTTAGGATCAATGAGAATAGGAGCGATATCCCTTCATGAAGAAAATAGATGAGCTAGATCATTTGTCAGCCAATTGATAGTCCTTCCAACCTCATTAAGATGGTTCATGGCTAGATGGTACTTGAAGGACTCACCACCCCCTCTCCCCTAGAAGCTTATTGTTGTAATTTTTGCTCCTTAAGTTTGCTTAGACATTTGAGAGTTGTTGCCATTTCATGTGTCATCTCTAGTGTTGTTATTGGTGGTTGAGGTAATGCTTCATTTTATAGCTTGGTAGGGGCTTTCACTTTCATCATCTCATGCCATCACGTAGCAAGATCTGTACAAAATACAACATTAAAGTAGCAAGCAAATCCTTCCCTTTTTAGAGTTTCCTAATAAGATATGGAAATGAAAGTGTCTTCCAATCCTTCTCATTCTTGTTAAAATCTCTTCTTAATCTACAAGAAGATGAGCTAAGGAAAGTTGATAAAAAATTTTCCACTGAAAGTTGCAACTACTCTCCAAGAGAAGGTTGTAACCTTGGTTGGCATTATCATTGGATTAAGGTGATACACTGCAATCTTGAAGTATTCTCTCTATACTTTAGTAAGGGCGCTATACTCCTTATAGTCCACTTCATAGCATCATTGCATCCATTCTTTTTTAGCTTTTGCATCTACCTGAGTGGAGACTTCTACCAACTTTGCCGCAGTGTTAGTTAATTCGAGGGTTTCAGTGATGCCCTCTACAAAGTAGAAGATGGTAATGCCTTTGATTTATATAGTAGCATATCCTTGATAGTTGTTCAAAAATAGGTACATTTCCCTAAGATACCATTCCCCACTAGTGGGTATGATAGGCCATAATGGAGACCTTTACACCTCTACTCGAATCTCTTCCAGTGTCAACTCTAGGAAGGGTCCAAAGTTTAGTTCTTAGAGAACTGTGCTTTGGATGTCCTTGTTTCTTACTTTTTCTAGATAGATCTCTATGAGAGTGACCTCCAGGATGGGCTTGGGTCTTGGAACCTCATCCTACATAGACTATCCTATCTCTCTTATGGAAATCTTACAGACAAATTCCACCTTTGGTTCTTCTTATAATGGTCTAGTGGCATGTGTTACTTTAGTAACTTGCTCTTGCTATTACAATTTTTGCTACTATTTCCCTCTTCCTCCCCTTGGTCTTTTCTCCCTGAGATTTGATGACTCACCTACCTACTATTCCCATTTTGGTAACATCTACAATCACATAAATAACCCCAAATCAATTGTTTTGATTTCATCTCTTAAGCCTAGATAAACTTCAATCATTTTTCTAGGTTAGTAATGATGGAAGACTTGAGATTTTGAATTGTTGCAGGTGGATAAGAATTTTTTAAAAGATGGATTCCGAAGAGAGTTAGTCCATTGATATTTTATTCTTTTAATATTAGTTCAATACTTGATTTATAGGGTGTTAGCAAAAAATTTTGGAAAATTCTGATGTTGATGCTCCCACGATGTAGACCATATCTCCAAAAGATTAAGCGTCAAAGAACAAGTAAAATCAAGTATGTGAAGAGAAAGTTATGGCTTTAGGAAGATTTTGGGCTTGAAAATTGCAAAACCTCCCTCTATGTTTTAAGCAAAAAAGTGAATTTAGTACTAAGGATTACACATATATATAGTTTTTTTTATGGTGTATCATGAGAGATATGTTGACTTATCTAGCTATGTCAACAAGGATACATTGATGTAACTACCAATTTTTCGCTTAAGAAACTAAGGGATTTTGGGAGAGTCTGGAAATGAAACACAAGCTAATGGAAGCTAGAAAGATAGGGAGAAGGTAAAAAACTAATCATTATCTTTGTGATTGAGGAATGGAGTGGAAAGGGCATTATGGATGCGTAAATGAGATATGTTCCTAAAACAAAGCTGGAAGAAGATAAAATAATCAAAATTAAAGAAAACATAAATTTGGATGATGCAAGTCATTAGGATTATAGTCAATAAATTGAATCAAGGCATGTGAGAATGTTGTTTAAACCAAATGGTCCAAAAGCTATGCAAATGGATTCTCCCCAAAGTAAACAGATACCTAAAAATGCCATTGCATAGTTACATCACAAGGAGTGTGTGGGTACCTTGGAAATTTAATGATGATCTAAGTTAAACATCATTCCCACATAGTATTGCCCTTAGGATTATGGAATCTATAAAACCAAATGTATAAAAATAACCATGATACATAGTAGTGAGGTAAAAAAAATGTTGTTGAAAAGGGTTTGTAGAGGAATCAAGGCTTGAGAGTCTAGATTGTTGCAACAAAAGGTCCTTGTAAAGAGCATGATTAATGTGATCCATATATTAGCTCATTTAAGTTCCAAACTAAGTCCATACCATTAGCAATGGTCTCAAATTGTTGTGCTCCTTCCTTCCTACCACTATGAGAATATAACAACTACAGGGGATTATCATTACTCCAAAAGAAGAAGAAAAGGAAAGAAGAAAGCAGTTTGAGATTTTAAGAAAGAAATTTAGGCCTTAGTTAGAATGGTACCTTCAAGCATGGGTAACATGTCTTTCTAGCCCAATAATGAGTGCTTGTATTCCAAGAGATCTTTAAAGAGGCGTATTTTTAATTTTGTTTATTTTTGGAAGTTGGAAACCATACTTTACAAAGATATACTTCTTTTTAGATTATAAGATGAGTAAGGATACATTCCTTGGGGAGTTATAAGACTCATTAAAGGAGTCAAGAAGAGAACACAACAAATTCCTTTGAGACCACACTATTTTCTATTTACACTTGGTCCTTTCCATGTTCATTGGATAACAAGATCACAGGTTATTTTTAGCTTTAGTACAAAAGAAACATAGTGCTGCCATAATATAGATTCTCATATTAAGATAGATGGAATGGATGGATTTCATAAGCTCATTGTCTCATACTGTTGTATGACTCACAACTTGTTAGTATAAAAGAAAAGTTGGCCTGCATATTCAAATAATAGCACATACAAGTACATTTTGTAATTATTAGCATTACAGTAATACTAGAATAAAATAAAACATTGTAAAATAAAATTAACAAAAAGTAATTGACAAATGAGAAGGAAAAATAAAATAAAATAAATAAGAATAAAATAAAGCAAAATAAAATAAAATAAAATCTATAAGAAATTCAAAAATGTCAAGAAAAATGAGAAATATATGAAAATTGATGTTAAATAAAAGAAAGACAAAAACTTTCATCCTCTCTAATATGTTAAGTTAGATGGTCTTCTCCCCCATTACTAAGTTAAAAGAAGAATATTTTGAAAATAGAACTTGCTTGCCTATGAATTGAGGTGTCATACTGGTCATTAGTGACCTGGAAATCTTTAAAGGATTTCAATTATTAGATGTTGACTAATGTGTGCTTTTGAGGGCTTGTTGGGTGGTAGATTATCATAGCCCTAGAAGGAAAAGTTAAATGTACAATGTATGATTCTTTCCATGGTGTTTGGAACTTAGTTCATTTAGACACATGCATGGAGTTCCAATAGAGAACCTTGTCTCTTAGTTGAAATGCAACCTTCCTTATTTGGATGTCATGTTGTTATTTGTGGTATGCCTTATGCATTTCATTCATCATCAGGGCTACCTTTCAATTCTCATCTAGTATGTGAAATACCATTAATCTTTTCCTCTATCTCAAGTCAATGTTTAGGTTAAGGTTACATGTAGTTGTAAGTGTATGAAGTTTAATTTGAATTAATAACTTGGGTAACTTTCTATATACTAACTAATTGGAAGAGTAGGCTATAGGGAATTTTCATATAAAGTGATAAGCCCATACGGAATCGGTGAGTTTGATGTTCCAATCCTTCTTATACCTACTAATGGTTCTTGTATTCTTGTAATATCCTTATTAGTAACTTCACCTTAACCATTGGCTTGGGGGTTGATGAGTCACATTTTGACTAGCTTCGATATTGGATATGCAATATTAAATGCTAAGAAGCAATGTCAAATATCTGATATTGCAAGATGTATGCCAACCTATAAATATAACACTTAGGCACATAGTTTGGGCATTAGTTGTTGAATAGAGTAACAAAGTTATTGTAATTTATCCATTTTAGAGTTAGAATATTTTTGAGTTCCCATAGTAGGAGTCTAAGTGTGTATGGATCTTTATTCAAGCATTGATGTACCTAAGCATAGCAATGTGACAAAAATAAATACGAGCCCTTTTAATAATCCTTGCAACACTAAGAATAGATTAATGTTTCCTTTAATGCATTTAATATTCATGCACTTTACCTTAATGCACTTTAATTAAGCAATTAATTTTCAGTTGTTAATGAACACAAGCACAACCACTTCGAGCATACATGTAGCAATTGATAACATAGAAACACTTAATGTTTGGTCACCCAATAGTGCTATATGCATTCAGGATGTGTCCAGATAGTGGGAATGGGTACTTGTGTTAGGCTAGCTATGCAGTAAATTAATTGGATATTAAATTCCTCTACCTTTCATTCTTGTTCTAGGTTATTAAACTTATAAAATATAAAATGATAAAAATCATATACCTTAGTTACACTTAACCATACACTTGTACCTCACAAGTGGAACTAAGAAGACAATGATCATCCCAATTAGATTTCACTTCCTGGAACCAATGTACTTAAGAACTTAAGGTCTGTGGAGTTTGACTAGATCATGTGTCAATGCTTGTGATTTGTATGGTTGGGCATAAGGGTACCTCACCACTCATCATTAGTGTCGTTACTTAGGACCTTTTAGTTGTTACATGCGCTGTCTAGGATTTATTGAAAATTATTCAAGATCATTGGAATGAACCCTAGAATCATATCATACTTTAAAGTAACTACAACAATTTTTAAAAGCACACTGCATTTTTATTTTTTCTGACACAAGATGTCTTCTTCTCACAAGAGTGATTCTCCATCCAAGGTTAACGAAGTACATTGGCAAGTGCCTTAACAATATAAAGTGCTATATGCTCATCTTGATAAGTATGTATCCAATTTCACCTTTGTCCTACACTAGGATGAATAGTTATGATGGCGCGACATGAAGAGAAACATCTTGTTGCTGCCCAATCAATTCATTCCTACAATGCTCCAACAACCTCTTATGTATTTAGGCCTCTAAGGACTTCATGTTGTGTACATTATACTAGATAGTGACACCAGGGATTATCATCCCACTGAGGCATAATGTCTCAGGGATCAACAGCTAGAACAACACTATGAATCTATGAAGGGGAAGTGATTAAATGATTCTCCATTCTTGCTATACCAAAAAGATGGTAGAGAACCCTTCTCTAGGATTTTCCATTCAGTGAAATTCCTCTCTTTAACTTCAATGAAGGAGGTCAAAACCCAAACCTACAATCCACAATCCTAGTTCTAGCAAGAATGGATCTAATGACAAAGGAGGATCCAAGGAGGGAATTTAGGATAGAGATGCAGATAAGAAATAAGATCATCATCATGGCTGTGATCACTGAAGAGGGGGTAGCAAGCATCATGATGGTGCTAGTCCTCCTTCCTCTTCACCTTCATTGACATCTTCTTCCTCTTCTGGCTCTAATTGTAACCACAAGGGATGTGATCATGATGGAGGTGATCGACAAGACTGAGATAATCAAAGGGACTATCAGGCAAGTCAAGACTAGGGGTGTAGGCCTTCAAGAGAGACCCGATGCCATGAATGAAGGGGTAGTAGAGGGTATCATAGGCACTAGAATCATCTCCTTAATGAGCCCTTGCTTGCTACCCAAAGTATGCCAAACATTGCAAAGGTAGTAAGAATTCTCACAAGGCACGTAAAAGATTATTGGATTAAGAGGATTAACATGAAAAATATCCCTAGATTTGAAGGGGGATACAACTCTGATCTGTAGAGCCATCTCCAAGCTTTCCAAGATGCATGTGCCTTGCAGAATATAGAAAATAAGTGGCAAAAGCGTAAGTTGTTCCCCAAGATACCCATTAAAGAAGCAGAAAACTAATACTACTCTTTAGAACCAAAATCTATCAAATGGTGGAGTACAATGCTTGAACTATTCAATGACAAGTATCAAACATACTCCTAAGTGTCCAACTTGAGGAGGCAAATCCATGGAAATAAGGGACACATGAACCCTTGGATACTACCATGGGTCGATACTATTCCTTATTACAAAAATGTCCTGGCCATGATTATTCTCAACTGGAATAACTTTGCCACATTGTAGATGGGCTTCAATCAGAAATGAGGAGAACTCTTGACATCTATGCCCAAGGGTGATTTTCGGAATTAAGAGCCCATTAGATCCAAAGGTTGATTGAGCAAGTAGTGAAAGAGGAAGGAGAATTAAGGAAATGAAACAGTGTAGAAGAGTACAACTGCGATACTTCCATTTGCAAGAGGGAGGTTCAATTTCGTGACAGTGAAGAAGAATTAGCACTTGATGAGGTGGTGAACTGGAAAACGTTAATACTTCAAAAATTTACCTTTGAAATTTTGGCAAAGGTTGATCAGCTATGGAACTCCATGGATAAAAAATTTCAAGTTATCCTAAAAATTGCTAAAGATTCCAAAGAACAAGGTAGTGATCATGATTGTAAGAGGTGCAAGGAAGCTAAATGTTCCAATCAAAGAGGTAAGGGCAAGATTACTATAATAGAGGAAGTTACAAGAACCGAATTAGATGATGATGGTGGGTGTGAAATTTTCCATTTGGAATAATCTAAGGGATGTTTTCCCATTGCGTTACACTTACAAGAGTTTGGGGTGTATGCTTTGAATCCACGACTAGCACAAAGGAAAACACCCAAAATATTATCTTATCCTCAAGGCAATTCTAGGTAGTTCCATCAACAACAATAATATTATCCACATAGAACTTCACTACAACCATCCGAGCAATACCAAGAGTGGCAACAACCATAGTCATGGGCACTAGCATTGCTAAGGCAGCAATGCCCTTACTAACAACTTGTTCCATATGGGTATTACATTTAGTAGTCCTTGTCTCCATGTGACTCTTCTAGTCATGTTTATACTTTCCAACCTCATTACTACCCTCATAATTATTATCAAACTCATTCTCTACATGCAAGAAGGGATACCACCTTTTACTCTTATCCTTCTCTTATTCCTACACATCATCCTCCACCCTCAACATAGCTACCACTTGCTCCATCTATGCAGGGTGAACTCCTAGTTCAACTGCAACAATGCAATGCTATCAGGGTTGTTAGTCTACAACTGATTCATCAACTGAGTGGTTCAAACACTTGATCAAAGAAAAGAACATTTTTTTAATCCAAAAACCCACCTAAGCCCTCACATATACATGCAATTCGTAATCTTGTTCCTTTGTCTCCCTCTATATCAAATTCCTTCAAGTCTCGTTCAAACCAAATATCACCTAGGATTCATACTAGTATGCTTACTCATGCCATATTTGATTGGATTCATGTTGGAAACCTTTCCAAGAAATTAGTTGATCCTAGAAGTCCTCTTATTTATTTACAAATTGCTGGAAATGAAATGTGTAAAGCTCTTCTTGATTTAGGTTTCGATGTCAACTTGATTTCTCATGAGATTTATACTACATGAAACCTACCTCCTCTCAAGAAGAGCAATATCAAATTAGAATTGGCAAACTAGTCCATCGTTGTTCCATTGGGACTAATAGAAGACATTGTGACCACTATCTATGGGGTGGTCTTAGCCTATTGATTTTCTAATAATCAAGGTGGAGAACTACAAAGGGGACTTCCTAATCATCATGGGATGGGCATGGCTAAGCACTATTGATGCAAGAATAGGCATCAAAGATCTTTCCCTAGAAATATCTAAAGAAAATGCATTCAAGAAGATCAAGAAGAAGTGAGTTCCATGCATCATGTATAGTGATACAAGGTGTAATTGTGTGCTGAAGCTCTAGTCTATTAAATGAACATCCATCTCTGCATGCAAGTAGTGTGCACTAGAAGTTGATGTTCAAAGATGTCTATACACAATAGCCACAAAACAAGAGGGCACCCAGTGACTGACCATTGATTCTAAAAGCAGCACACTTTGCATAGAACCTACTGAGAGCCTAATATGTGCATATGTCACAGGCATGGATAAACTAGAGCAGGTTCATCACCAACTCTCTAATAATGCAAATGATGATGCTTATTGGGGAGAGTTGGAAATTCCTGAAAATTTCAAGTAAGAGCCCCTTGAATTAAGAACTCTACCTACTAGCATGGAATATATATTCTTAAAAAATGAAAAGCTAGTAATAATCAATGCAAATATTACTCCAAAAAAGAAACAGATGCTATTGAAGGTGGTTGAAAAATGGTCTACAGCCTTTACTTGGTCATATCCCAAACTCACAGGGATTGATCCTGGGATATGCCAGCATCTTATCTACATTGATCCAACCATGAAGCTAAAGAGGTAGCCACAAAGGCAATTAAACCCCAAATTGAAGCAAATTGTTAAGGAGGAAATCGAACAACTCCTCAAGATAGGGTTTCTCTATCCCGTTATGGATAGCAAGTGGGTTAGTCCACTCGTGATTATGCCAAAGAAAGGTGGTAAGTGATAGGTCTACATCAATTTTTGGCTACTAAATATGGCAACATTCAAGGACCATTTTTCATTGTCATTCATTGATCAAGTGTTAGACATAATATCTAGGCATTGCTTTTATAGTTTTCTAGATGGTTGTAGTGGCTATAACCAAATCCAGATTACACTAGAGGACCAAGCCAAAACAACATTCTTGAGTCCCTAGGGAACTTTTGCATATCATAAGATGCCTTTTGGTCTATGAAATGTCCCTTTTGCATATCACAACATCTAGTCCTTAGCATTTTTCAATAGTAGATACGTAGTGGGGTGGAAGTCTTCATGGATGAGTTCTCCACCTATGGAGCTACATTTGAGCAAGCCCTGGACTGCCTTGAGCAAGTATTAAAAATATGTGTTGTAACAAACCTTCAACTCAATTAGCAAAAGAATCACCTAATGGTCCAGGAGGGCATTATGTGGAGGCACAAAATATCATAAGTAGGAATTGAGGTCAACCCTAAAAAAATAAGGGTCATCCAAGGAATTACCTGCCAACCAGAAATCATTAAAGATGTTTAGTCATTTTTTGGACACACTTGCTTTTACCGGTGATTCATAGAGAATTTCTGTAAGATTGCAAAACCATTAATTAAGCTAACAAAGAAAGATGCTCCATTTATCTAGAGCATAGAATGTGAAAAGACATTCCAACAAGTGAAGGAGAAACTTGTAGAAACTCCAATTCTATAGGCACCCAACTGGTCCAAACCATATGATGGGTGCATCAAATTATGCCTTGGGAGTTGTGCTCATGCAGTTGGATGAAAAGAAATGTCCAAATTACATCCACTGTGTAGGTCGAAACATTGTGGATGCACAACTAAACTACAACACCACACAAAAAGAATTAATGGTAGTGGTGTTTAGTCTGGAAAAGTTCAGGCATTATGTACTTAGATACAAAGTGTTTGTACATAAGAACCACAATTCAATCTATTTCCATATAAATAAGGCAACGATGAGCCCCCATGTCATATGGTGGCTGGTGATCTTACAAGAATTTGATCTTACGATGGTAGATCAAAAGGGAACTAAGAATATGGTAGATGACCACTTGTCTTCGTTGTGATGAGACAACAAAGAGGAGGAAAGCCCACTATCTATTCTATTTCTTAATGAACTCCTCTTTGTTGGGCTATAACTAAACAATTGCCCATTGAGCCTAAATGGTATGATGGCGCTTTCACCCAAGAGATGCAACAAGGGTTGGACCACTAGAAAATACAACAGTTTCTTCACTAAGTAAAATGCTTCATGGAGATCAATAGACACCTCTACAAGGTGTCTGCCAATGGCTTGGTTCATTGATGTGTCCCTGATGCTGATCAACTGTGCATTCTCTAGGATGCTCATGAAGGTCCTTATAAGAGCCACTATGCTAGGAGATGCATAATCATTAAAATCCTGATGGCAAGGTATTATTGGCCAACAATCTTTAAGGATGCTCATCAATATGTTCACTCTTGTGAACACTACCAACGAGATGGTGGAATGACTACTCAAATGGAGGGACCTCAATAATGGATCCAACTACTAGAATCCTTTGACATCTAGGGCATTGATTTTATGGGTCCCATCACATCCATGTTAAATGGAAAGGTGTATATCATAGTCATTGTTAACTATTGTACAAAATGGGTAAAAGTAGCAGCCATTATTGACTATGCACAAAATGTTGTAAATAGGTTTGGTGTGCCACGTGCATTAATTTTTGATAATGAAACCCATTTTATAGGCACTACCTTTTAGAAACTTATGCAACACTTAGGGGTTGAACATAAACTAACAACACCCTACCACTCCCAAGCTAATGATCAAGTTGTTGTTACAAATAAGGAAATCACAAAGATACTAACAAGAACTATCAACAAATATAGGAAAGATTAGAGCACAAAATTCAATGATTCCCTGTGGGCCTACAACTCGACATGGAAGCTTCCTATGGGTTATTCACCCTATGAGCTAGTGTATGAAAAATTACCAACACTTCCTATTCAATTCAAGTTACATACACTTTCAATAGTCTGTGACCTTGACCTTGACTTAATTCTAGTACAAAAAGAAAGATTAATGAATCTAAACTTGCCAAATGAAAACCAATTAGTGGCCCTATCATCTAATGAGTTACACAAGGCATTCAACAAAAAGCATGATGACCTTAAAATTAGGAAAGTTAAATTTCAACCAAGAGATAAGGTCCTCTACTGGAATCCCACAGATGTACCCCAACAAACTAAGTTCTATACATTGTGGGAAGGACCTTATCTAATTTGCAAAACTTTTCCTTTTTGGGTCATGATGATCTACAAACTTGAGAGCCCAAACAAGAAATAGTTGATCAACATACAACAAGTCAAACCTTTCCATGAGCCTAAACCAGCTAATGCAACAAATGCCTTATCGAATGAACAACCATGCCCAATATTTCGAGTCTCCTCTTTTCAACTTAGTCATCAGGTACATGGCCATCCATGCTAACTATATAAAAGACTCCTCAATTTTTCATCTTTTTATTTTACACCTTAATACTTTAACAACTTTTTGTTTTACACATTCTTTATGTTACACCTTTTTATTTTTATGTTATTAATTTTCAAAGTTTTTATTTTACAACATCGTTAGTACATTTTATTTTTCTTAAAAATTTTACACTGTCTTGTATATTTTCCTTTATTTTGGATGTGCTTTTCTTATTATGTTTTAATAATAACATGCCTTATTGCCAACTGAATATAGTGTGTTTGATTGATGTGGGCATGTGCTATCTAGTTATTTGACTGTTGTTATCTAGATTCTAGCTTTGAATTTTGTTACTGATAACTTGGACATGGTTTCTTTTTTATGAAATAGGCAATGAGTCCACAACATCCACCCATCCACAAACTCTATGATTTTCCTTATTCTAGAAATGTGCAGTCTCTTTTTCATTAATAAAATTTTGATGAACCTGTGACTTTGGTAATTTTTGGATTTGGAAAGGACTTAAACATTTGAATAGGATGTGACTTCAAGAGGATTTGGTACTCTTTGTGCCTTTCTGCTTAGTTGGGTGCATGTGTGTTTTCATGGATTTCTTACCATCTTGTGTCAACCAATAATAGGAAGTTAAATAAGTCTTTGCATGGTGTGATTTCCATCATAAAAAAATGATGGGAATTCAAAGCACAACCCTTAGACAAAATAAAATGGGTTATAAGCACTTGTTATGGGACTAGAAAGACATGTTATGCATGCCTGAAGGTCCCCTCTAACTAAGGCCCTTCCTCACTTCCTACTTCTCTTTTCTTCTTTAATAAGCAATGGTGGTTGTTCTATGGGAGCACTCTTGGGTCTCAAAGGGGTGGACTAGTCCTAGAATGGCAATGCAAAGTCACTGATTATGGTTGGTTTTGGCCTAGACTAAAGATGGATTTTATTAGGTCATTTAACCACAAAATTCACAAAGAACTTCATGTGGCCTTAATCAACAACTCCATTCCACTCTCTCCCTCATTCATTTGTGCTCTCCACGTCTCACCTCACTAGCAACTTCATGTTCTTGTTCGATATCTTGGTTTGATGTGTCAAAATTCTTAAGTAGTTTCTTCTGGGTTTTTGTACTTAAATTTTTATAACCACTAATCATTCATGGGGTCCACAGACTCCTCAGTTTGAAGTTATGCAAGGGTAATAAAAAGCTTGTGCCTGCTTTGGAGAGGACCCACTTGCATATCTTTTAGATGGGTTAGTTAAGTTTTTTACCCTAGACATTCTCACAATCAAACCCTTTTGCATCCCTCACCAATGACATCCAATTTTATGCATCTTCACAAATTTTTTTAGTAAAATCCTCTTTTTATTATTGTGAGTTCTTAAACCCTCCTCAAGTATTTCATCACTTTTGAACTTTTCATAATTTAATGGATCGCTTATCCATTTCACTTATTTTTCAACCTTCCCACTAACACTATTAAAGGAATTAATCCACCATAATCACAACCTAGCCAAGTGTAACCACCAACAAGACAAGGTACTTAGAAGCTATATGTTACACATTGCACACTAATCCATACTTTTGTTGTGATTGCAGTGAGAAGCATTGACTAGACACAGGACTATCTTCATCAAGGATGATGCAGCAGCATCATGTGATGAGGACCCTTCATGATCATTGAATCTTCTCCCTCACCCTTCAACTACTGGAGAAGTTGGATGTCAGTTTTGTCCAAGGTGTTTACCTATTTTGTCATGAACATCCAATTTTGTAAAAGGTTATAAATTCATACACTCGAGCACTTATAATTTGTCTATTCCATTTGAGTCAAGTTTGCATGTTAGTCAATAATCCCATACCTACCCAATATTTTGTAAGGAACTCATTCCTCCTTTTGTTCACTTGAGGACAAGTTTTCATTCAGTCATGGGGGTATGATGAGTCATGTTTTAACTAGCTCCAATATCGAGTATCTGATATCGGAGCCTTGGTATCGGATACGTGATATTGGGTCCCAAGAAGTGATGTTGGATATCTGATATTGTGAAATGTATGTTGGCCTATAAATATAACACTTGGATACATCGTTTAAGGATTAGTTTTTGAATAGAGTAATGAAGTTCTTGTAGTTTAGCCATTCCAAAGTTAGGATATTTTTGAGTGCCCGTAACAAGAGTCTAAGTGTGTACAGATCTTTATTCGAGCACTGATGTACCTAAGCACAACAATGTGATGAAAATAAAGATGATCCCTTTTGATAATTCTTGCAGCATTAAGAATAGATTAATGTTTCCTTTAATGCACTTAATATTCATGCACTTTACCTTAATGAACTTTAATTAAGAAATTAATTTTCAGTTGTTAATGAACACAAGCACAACCACTTCGAGCATACATGTAGCACTTGGTAACCCAAAAATGCTTAACGTTTGGTAATCCAACAATGCTAAATGCATTAAGGATGTGTCCAAAGAGTGGGAACAAGTACTTGTGTTAGGCTAGCTAGGCAGTAGATTAATTATATATTAAATTTCTCTACCTTTCATTCTTGTTCTAGGCAATTAAACTTATAAAATATAAAATGATAAAAATCATATACCTCGGTTGCACTTAACCATACACCTGTACCTGACGAGTGAAACTAAGAAGACAATAATCATCCCATTTAGATTTCACTTCCTAGAACTAGTGTACTTAGGAATTTAAGGTCTGTAGAGTTTGACTAAATCGCACGCGAATGCTTGTGATTCTTATGGTTTGGCGTAGGGGTACCTCACCGCTCATCAAGGGTGATAAGGAGTTGTAATTTTATGCTCCATCCTAAGCGTTGCATCAACTTGTGGAATGTAGTACAAGTAAAACAATTTCCATTGTCAAAAATTAATTCCCTAGGAATACCAAACATGCTTACCACATGTTATTGAAAAAATTGAGCTACAATGAAAGAAGTACAGTTAGTGATGGCTTCAGCTTCAACCCATTTGGTACAATAGTCAATAGCAACAATAATGTAAAACTTCCCATTGGACATGTAAGTGATGGATCCCATGAAATTGATCCCCTAGAGGTCGAAGGGCTCTAGTGGTTGAATTCACTATTATGATTCCTCCATCTAGGTTTTTATTCATCTCGTTGACATATTTATAGAAATAGGAAAAATGATGAACATCCTAAAAAAATGTTGGCCAAAAATATCTGACCATTAGGATTTTGATGGTCATTCTTCTTTTTGTATAGTGGCCCCCATAAGAACCTTCATGAGCATCTTAGAGAGCTCAAAGTATATCTTTACCTAGTACACACCATCTAACAAAGCCATCCACATATATTTTATCAAGGTTTTCCCCTACTTCCATGCAGTTTTTGACTTGGTGAAGAAACTTTTGTGTTTTTTTTATAGTCCCATTTCATAGAGTTCTTTTGAGTGAGTGAGTAAGAAAGGAATTCATCACACCAATTCATGCTTCAAGGTAGTATCATGATAAACTACCTAGAAACTCAACTATAAATGTATTGCATAAGAGCTCTTCATAAGCTTTTATGGTCTTATATTAACCAAGACAAATGATCAATAATAACATTCTTTGTCATCTTTTTGTCCACCATTGTTAAATTAAACTTTTCTAGGGTCACCAACCACTATATAACATAGGGGCTCACTATTGTCTTATTCATGGGGATTTGAATTGCACTGTGATTAGTGCACACAAAATTGTGATATTCAAGTACACTATGCTTGAATTTTTCAAGAGAATACACCACCATCATTAATTACTTTTCTATGGTAGTGTAATTAAGTTGTACACCTACAGTGTTTCTACTTGTACAATAGATGTAATATGGACATTTTTTATCATCCACCTTTGTAAGCACTATGTTCAATGCATAATTAGATGCAATTGTCATGCTATAGAAAGGTTTGAACCAATCTAGTGCAAGTAGAATTAACATTTCTATAAGCTTCTATTTCAAGTATTGGAGTGCATGTTTACATTTGTTAGTTCATTCAAATATCGCAACCTTTTTAGTGAGCTCAACCAATGGTTTTATGATTCTTGAGAAATTTTCAATGAAGTCCCTATAGTAACCAATATGCCTATAGAATGACCTCATATATTTTACTATTTGAGGTTTTCATGTATTCCTTTGATGATCCTTATCTTTTCAAGATCCATCTCAATGGCTTTTTCCAAGATTCAGTGTCCCAAGACAATGCACTTTTTGACCATCGAATGGCTCTTTTGCTAGTTTAGCCTTAGGTTAGTCTCCACATATCACTTCAGTACTTTCTCAAGATAATCTTAAGTTTGTTTAAAATTAGCACAGTAGGTGGAGAAGTAATCTATACAAACTTCCATACCACTACCAATTTGCTACTCAAAGATGCTAAGGACTAGACATTGGAAGGTTGCAAGAGCATTACAAAAACGAAAAGAGATCTCTCTATATGCAAAAGTTCCCCAGGGTCTTGTGAATGTTGTTTTAGCTTGGTTTTTTGAAGCTATTTGGATTTGATTGTAGCTACTATATCCATCCAAAAAACTATAATAGTTATGCCTTGCAGTTATGTCCAACACTGGATTCACAAATGGAAAGAAAAAATGGTCTTTAAAATTAGCCATGTTTAGCAGACTAAAATCTCTATAGAATCTCTATTACCCTTCCTTCTTTAGTACAATAACAAGTGATCACCTACTCTTTATCTACTATAGCATAGATAAATTTAGCTTTGAGAAGTTTCTCTACCTTTTTTTTAATAACTTGTCTTAATTTTATCTTCAATATTCTTTATGGCTATCTATTGGGCTTAATAGCAAAGTCTATGTAGATATGATGTTAGCATATGCATGGATCTATCCATGTTATCTCATCATATAACTAAGCTAAGATTGTTGGCCCTTGGTTGACTACTTTCAATAGCTTCTCTTTCTATTCCTTAGTAAGATGGACATTTATAATTATCAACTTTAAATTATTTAAGAAGAAATATTTTAAAGATTTTGACAATATTTTTACTTCTAAGCACTTCAGTTTAAACAGATTTAAAACATCCAACTCTCCCAAATATATCTCCTATACTTTTATGTTTTTGTTTTCTGAGAGTTCATATCTAATTTGCTTCATTTTGTCTATCTAATCTATGTACGCACTTATGAGGACATCTGCTAGTTTTATGTACATTGTGGAATTAGAGTTATTATCTATATTCAACCACTAAGTGCCTTCCTATTTCATGACTATTTCATACAGGCACCTTTGTAATGAGTGGCAAGTACCCCCTATACCCAACCATACGAATTACTAAGCGTTTTCACACAATCCTATTGAATTCTTTGGACTTATAGCCTTCTAAATACACTAGTCTCTAGGAAGTGAAACTACCCATTGCAATCAATGTATTTCCAATTACACTTGTGAAATGCAAAGGTATGGTTAAGTGCAACTAAGGCATGTGATTTTTATCATTTTTTATATTTTTTGTTTTAAGTTGCATAAGGATAAGAATATGTATAAAAAAAAATAACTAAATTGCTAATTTAATCCAACAAGCTATTCTTAACTAATGCTAACATAAGATTCGTTCTCACTTATTGTACACATCTTGAACACCTTTAACACTACTAGGTTACCAAACATTAAGTGTTATTAGAATTACCATGCATCAAACGTATCCTTGAAGTGGTTGTACTTATGTGCTTAATTAATCATTATTTAACCTATCTTAATTAACTATTTGATTACTTGAAATATTAAAGGAAATTACACAAAATAGTAATTACATAAGTAAACAATTAACCTATTTCGAAGTGCTGTAAGGTTTATCAAAAAGCTCATCTTTCTTGTCGCACATACTACTGTGCTCAAGTACAATAGTGCTCAAATAAAGACCCATACACTCTTAACTCCTACTATAGGCACTTAGAAAAATATTCTAACTTTCATTCAAGAAAACTACAAAAGCTCTACTACAACTATGACAAAGATGCCATAAACATGGTGGGTGAGCATGCATTTATAGGCAAAAACAAACACTACATCAATGGGGCCACGTCAATCCATCAAATCATGTGTTGACAGGGCCTAGTTGATGAGGCCCAATCGACACAACTAATTTACAATTTATCACTTCATATATAGGTGGATTTAGTACATATTATGGATGCTAGAATAAATGTGATCTTGATTGTTCATATCTTCTATATGAAGTTGGACCCTGTGTTGCTATATAATATGCATGAAACTTTCTTCTTCTTTATTTTGCCAGATTTATTTCTCTTGGTAATTACCATGGAGAGGTCTCTATTTCCTAAATTGGCATCAATGGTACTTAGTCAAGCCTTCGTCATAATGATTCGGAAGTCACCCTTACAGTTGTCAACATGGATTACTAGGAAATCAATTATATATAATTACCCATTGATAGTAGTCACAATGTCCTCTATAAATTCCAATGAAACAGTAATGGATTAGTCTGCAAGTTTTAACTTGATATTATATTTCTTTAGTGTAGGCAAGTTCCATGTCTTGTACATTTCTTAAGAAATCAAATTCACATTAGAACCTAAGTCTAATAGAACCTTGCATGGATCTTTTTTTTTTTTAATACAATTTACAAATCGACTAGAGGACTCCCAAGCTTTTTTCTCTTCCTAGGAGGATGTCCTACCTTTATCTAGTCTATCACGTCATAGGTTAACATGACATTTTTAACATTTTAAGGTTTTTGATTTGAAGGTAGCTCAGTAGATATTCCTTGGGTAGTTTGAGAGGATTCCGTAGCCACAAATTCCTGCAATGATTTACATGGACTCTTTAGCTTGAAATATAGTATCTTCTAAGGTTTATGCTTGGAACCCCTTGAATTATCATCCGCTTACAAGTTCATGGCTCTTATGGTAATTCACTACTAGGGCTACAAAAGTATTTCGCATTGCATAGGTCATGTAGGTGGTAAGCGAGTGGAGGGATGAGTGTATGGTACTGCAAGTGATGAGGAGTATACATGGAGGAAAATTTAGATCATAGAGTGGAAGGTTTATGATATTTAGGAGAATAGTAATGATGAGAAGCTATGTAGATAGTAGAACTAGGTGACACTGGTTGCTGGACATAATATCCATGTGAATTTGCCTATCGATAAGGGTATTACTACCTTAATGATGGTATCATCCACAACTATGGGTTACATCACTACTAATAGAAGTCTTGAGGGTAAGATGACATCTCACTTGGATAGTACTATTGTTGATGAAACTACCGCCTGTAGTTGCCTTGTGGATAAGGCAACCTTCTAGGTGCTTGCCTTTTGACAAATTTTAGGTTTGAGACATACATTCCAAATTCTTGTAGGTGTGATAGAATTGGGTAATAATCCTTTGGATATTCATAATGGCACATGTTGCATCCTTCATCAATTAAACTAGAATCTTCAACCTCCCCTACTACTACAACCTTACCTTTTTTATGGTAATAATTCCTCTTTATGTCTTTCTTTATCCTTCTGTCTTTGTCCTTAGGTCTTCCTTATTTTGTTTACTCCTCCATGATCTTAAGTGTTGTTTAGAACTTCTCAATAAGAGAGTCTCACATCTTGTCTACCTTGGTTGATTTCAATAATAGACTTTTAAATTAGCAAGGCCTTTCTTTGCATGACCTCCTCTAATGGTACTTACTCCTCTAGGTCACAAAGATGGAACTACGTTTTACAAATGGAGAGATCTCTATTCCACTTCTCTATACTTTCTCTTTTCTTTAAATCCCCTTCTTCCTTTACTATGTGGTCAATGAGCCTTCATTTTTAATAGTCTTCCTTGGGCATAGACCCCAAGAGTCTTCCTAGTTTTGTTTCCAAGCCCATTTATGATGTGATGAAGCTGCTCTTGTTGAGAGAAACCATGACTTGGGCATTTGTGTAATAAAAAATAATACCTTTCCAAAGTTTCATAGAGGGATTCAAGGTTACCTTGTATCCATCCTTGAATTTTCTTCCTCAAGTTAGACATCCTAGAGTACTTTGATACTTATCATTGAATAGCTCTAACATCATTCTCCATCTATGAATAAATTCCAGTTCTAAGGACTAGTACCAACATTTAGCTTTCTTTATGAGTGTCATAGAAAATAACTTAAGTTTCTACTCCTCATTTTCAATGTTCTACAAGATACAAGCATCCTGGAAGGCTTGTAAATGGTGTTGCAAATTAGCATTGTAACCTCCCTCAAACTTGGGAATATTGTTCATGTCAAGTCATTTTATCTTGCTATCCATTTAATGCTTAGTGAAAATGTGAATTGCCTTATGGATGTTGATCATGCTTCTTATAATAAGCAATCATTCATCATAGCCATCTCATTTATCATGGCCCCTATCATGGTCATGTCTCCCATGATGTGGCCTACTATGCCTTCTTTCTTGATGATGTTCCTCCTTTTCTTAATCTTGTCTACATTCTCTTCTCTCTTCTCTACGATGGTGTCTTCTATCATCTCCACTTTACCTTCAATTATTTCTCCTTCACTCTTGGTCATGCTCTTCCTTATTAAAGTTAGACAATGAGGAAGATGGTAAGGATGAAGAGCTAAGAAAGTTGTGTCATCTTGCTTTCCTTCTCTAGTTTCTTAATTATTCTCTTACTTAGTGACTAGGAAGCCTTGGCTTTAAGGTTCCCCTGATTCTAGGCTTAGCTCTGCACTTATCTTGATTGCTTATCAAGGTTGAATGTAACCATTGATGGGTTAAGTTAGCTTCATCAAAGGGAGATGAACCTTAGCATTGGTATATACCTTATGGATATTCTATATCTTCCTTTTCTAATTATGATGTTAGTATAATTAGAATCTCCTTTTCTTTGGAAACTTCATGGTGGACCTCCATGAGTTTATCCTTTTGAAGTTGGACCACCATAAGTTGATAATCCATGAAGAGCTAATTTCTTACTTGGTACTCTAGGACAGTTAATTCAAGATCCATCTTTGTTAATGCGGCCATGAACATTGATGGAACAACTCGATTAGGTGGCAATAAAATATTGTTCTCTAGGTCTCTTCATCACAACTACTTGTCTTGGTGAAGGATGAAAGTAAAGTCTGAATAGTATGGATCTAGATGGGTGTAGACCATCTTAAGTTGTCAGGGAACTTCATCAGAGTTATTTTTTGTTTTGTCATGAAGCTTTGTAGAATCATTTTCAAGTAAAGAATTATTCCTACAAAAAGAAGATATCTTTTAGCTTGTTCTTGTAATATGCCTTTAATAAAATACTATTATTTTTTCTAATAATGATTTATTACATTCCTACAATGATCTTTGTATGATTTAATTATCTAGAACACTTAGTACACAATAGAGATAGTGCATCCCCAACAAGGATGCCAATGATGAGTAGCAAGTGTCCCCCATGCTCAACCATACAAATCACAAGTGTGTATGTGCAATCTAGTCAAATTTTATGAACCATCTTGTTCCTAAGTATGCTAGATAATTGAGTATTTGTTGCTTGTCATTGTCTTCAAATCATCACTTGTTTTAGCTTGGTGGGTGATGAATCATAGATTAGCTCCATAGATTAGGCCCCATTGACTATGCCTCGTTGACACATGATTTAATGCATTAACATGACCCTATCGATGTAGTGTCTATCTTTGCCTATACATACGTGTTCATCTATCATATTTATCAAAAATCTTTTATCATAATGTAGCAAAGCTCTTGCAATTTTTCTTCCCAAGAGTTAGAATATTTTCCTAAGTGCCCACAGTAGGAGTCATTGAGTGTATAGATCTTTATTCAAGCATTAATGCACTTGAGCACGATAGTGTGTGTAGTAATAAAGACAAGCTTTCTAATAAACCTTGAAGTACTTTGGCTAGATTAAATATTTTCTTATGCATTCAATGTTTTCAAAATTTTAATTTAATGCTTTTAAGTAATTAAGCTAGATTAAATAGCAATTAATTAAGCACATAAGTACAACTACTTCAAGCATGCACATGACACTGGGTAATCCTAGTAATGCTTAACATTTGGTAACCGAGCAGTGTTATACGTGTTCAGGATCTGTACAAAAGGTGGGATTAGATACTTATGTTAGGATTAGTTAGACCTTGGTTAATTAGTGATGAGCAGTGAGATACCCCTACATCCAACCATACGAATCATAGGCATTCACATGTGATCCAATTGAATTCTGCAGACTTTCATTACCAAGTACACTAGAGCTAAATAGTGAGTTCATGTTGTCCATTTGTTGTCTTCCCAATCTCACTTGTAAAATGCAAGTGTATGGTTAAGTGTGACTAAGGCATAACATTTTTATCATTTTATGTTTTATCAATTTGATTACCTAAAACAATAATGAAAGTGAGAGTAATTAAATGCTAAGTGAACTATTGTCTAATCTAGCCTAACACAAGTAACTGTCCCCACTTCCCGAACACATCTTGAACTTCATGTAAACACTGTTGGGTTGTCAAACGCTAATCGTTTCTGAGCTACCAAGTGTCACACGTATGTTCGAAGGGGTCATGCTTGTGTATTTTAATTAATTGCTTAATCAACCAAAATTAATTGTTGAATGAATAACGTTAAATGTGAACTTCATGAAGTCACAATGTATAAATGCATAAAGAAAGAAAGTCTCAAGTGCTGCAAGGATGAATCAAAGAGCTCATCTTTATTACCAACATCATGGTGTATTCAAGTACATCAATGCTTGAATAATGATCCAATTACACTTAGACCTCCTGTTGTGGTCACTTGGAAAATATTCTAACTCTTGATTAAACAAACTACAAAAATTTCACTACTTGACTAAAAAACTCTCCTCCTGAATCATGTGCACAAGGGCTATATTTATAGGCCTAGGAATACCTCACAATATTGCATAACCAATATCGCATCTTGGGCTGTGCTATTATGTACTTGATATTGTGTACCCAATATCATGGCCACCTCGATATCAGATACCCGATATCAGGGGTCATGTAAAACACGATTCATCATACCCCCACAACTGAATGAAAACTCATCCTCAAGCACAGAAGAAGAGGAATAAGTCCCTTACAAAATATATTAGGAGGTATGGAATGTTTCACTAACATGCAAAGTGACACAGAGGAAATAGACAAATACAGAAGTGCCTAAGCATACATCATTACAATTGTGTACAAAATTGGGTGTTCATGCCAACAAGAAAGAACACCCTCAAATCCAATGGACATCCAAACCCTCTTGGCAACAGAAGAATGAGGGAAATGTAGAAGATATCCAGTGGTCATGAACAATCTCCCATGAGTTATATTGCTACATCATCCTTAGTGAAGATAATCTCACTTTCAGTTCATGCTTCCCACTGCAATCACAACAAAATCAAGGATTAGTATATAAAGTATAACACATATCGATTGAATACTTGTCTCATTAGTGGTTATACCTAGCTAAGTTGTGATTGTGGTAGATTGGTTGCTTGATAATCTTAGTGGTAAGACTAACAAATAAGTTAGGTAAGAGAAGCAGTCCATAAAATTCAAAAAAAGCTTAACACAAGGGATACTGAAAAAAGGGTATAGAGATTCATAATAATAAAAAGAAAGAATTCACTAAAAATAGTTGTGAAGATGCACATAATTGGATGGCATTGATGAGGTAAATAAAAAGAATTCGATTGTAAAAATGTCTAAGGTTAAAGAACTTAACTTAACCAAACTGAAAGATATGCAAGTGGGTCCTCCCCAAAGGAGACACAAGCCTTTTATGCCCTTGCATAACTTCAAACCAAGGAGTCCATGGGCTTTGTGGATGATTAATGGTTATGGAAGGTTAAGTACAAAAACCTAGAAGTAACTAACTAAGAATCCCGACACATCAAACCAAAACATCAAATCAAAACATAAAACCAGTAGTGAGGTGAGACATGAAAGCATAGATGGATGAGAGAGATAATGGAATGGAGTTCCTAATTATGGTTACATGAAGTCCCTTGTGGAGTTTGTGATTAAATGACTTGGTAAGATCCATCCTTAGTCCAGACCAAAACCAACCACTTTCAGTGACTTTGCATCAACAGTCTAAGACTAGTCCATACCTTGAGACATAAGAATGCTCTCACAAAACAACCACCATTCCAAACTGTAGAAGAAGTAGGAATTGAGAAAGGGCCTTAGTTAGAGGAGACAAGACAAGTCCCATAACCAATGCTTGTAGCCCTTTTATTTGGTCTAAGAGGTGTGCTTTAAATTCCCATATTTTTTTTGAATGGGAGCCATACCATGTAAAGTCCCATGCATTTTCACATTTTTTTTGTCCAAGGGGTGTGCTTTGAATCCTCATCTTTTTTCTCTCTCTCTTTATTTTTATGATGACCACACCATGCAAGGACTTATTTTACTTCTTGTTGTGGAATGACATGAAATAGTAAGAAGTTCACGAGAACACCCCTGCACATAGGAAAATGAAAAAGCACGAAGAATAC
The DNA here is from genome assembly GCA_015680685.1 of Gnetum montanum. Lineage (NCBI taxonomy): Eukaryota > Viridiplantae > Streptophyta > Gnetopsida > Gnetales > Gnetaceae > Gnetum > Gnetum montanum. The sequence goes on from MNCI01005867.1 coordinate 466,475, forward strand.
TGCATCCCTTTAAAGCCACACCCTATCCAAACCTTTGAATCCTTCCCAATTTCAGAAACTACACAAGTCACAAATTTGTTAAAGTTGTATTAATGAAAAATGGACTGCACATTTCCAAAATAAGGAAAACCATAGAGTGTGTGGATGGGTGGATGATGTGGACTCACTACCTATTACATGAAAAGAAACCATGTCCTAGTTATCAATAACAACATTCAAAGTCAGAAACCAAACATCAACAATCAAATCACAAATGATATAAACCACCATAGAGTAGCACATTACCATTGTACCTAGCACCTTATTAGCCAAAAGAGTAGAAAATTACACCAAACATGAGAAAATATAAAAGAAAGTAAAAGATATTCAAAAAATATTAAATATACTAATGATGGTGTAAAAAAAACTTAGAAAAGATCAATAACCTAAAAAACAAAAAGATGTAAAACAAAGAATATGAAAAACAAAAAGTTGTAAAATTAAAAATGTGTAAAACAAAAAGTTGAAAGACTAAGAAGCCACTTAAAGTGTCTGTATAGATGGCCATCTCCCCCATGACTATGTTGAAAGGAGGAGATCCAAAAGATTGAGAGTGGTTGTCCATCTTGCGAGGTGTCTATTGAGTTGGTTGGCTTGGACTCATGGAAAGGTTTAAGTTGTTGGATGTTGAATAATTTCTTCTTGTCTAGGCTATTAGGTTTATATATGATCATGGCCCTAGATGGAAAGTCTCTTTGATAATGTAAGGTCCTTCCCACAACATTGAGGTACATGTGCAAGATTCCAATAGATAACCTTGTCTCCTAGTTGAAACTTGACTTTTCTTATTTTGAGGTCATGGCATTTCTTGTTGAATACCTTATGCACTTCGTTAGATGACAAGGGCATTAATCAATTTCCATCTAGCAATTTGAGGTTCATTAATCTTTCATTTTTTACTAGACTTAGATCCATGTCAAGGTCACAGGCTATAGAGAGTGTACAAAGCTCAGACTAAATGGGCAATGTTGGTAGTTTTCCATACACAAGATCATAGGGAGAATAACCTATGGGAAGCTTCCATGTGGAGCGATAGGCCCAAAGGGCATTATTTAGTTTAGTGCTCCAGTCCCTTTAGTACTTGATAATAGTGCATGTTAGAATTTTTGTAATCTCCTGATTAGTGACTTCAGCTTGACCATTGGCTTGAGGGTGATAAGGTGTTGTGAGTTTATGCTCAACCCCCAAGCGCTACATAAGTTTTCGAAAAGTGGCACCTGTGAAATGAGTTCCATTGTTAGAAATTAATGCACGAGGCACACCAAACCTATTTATGATGTTCTATTGTACAAACCAAGCAGCAGTAGTGGATGTACAGTTGGTGATGACTACTATTTCTGCCCACTTAGTGCAATAGTCAACTATAGCTATTAGATACATCTTTCCATTTGACATAGGCACAATGGAACCCATAAAGTCAATGTCCCAAATATCAAATGGCTCGAGAGGTTGAATCCATTGTTGTGGCCCCTCCATTCGATCTATCATTCCACCATCTCTCTTACAATGATCACAAGCGCAAATGAACCGATGTGCATCTCTGAAGATTGTTGGCCAGTAATATCCTGCCATGAGGATTTTTATGGCCATGCGTCTCCCAACATAATGGCCCCCACAAGGGCCTTCATGAGCATCCTGGAGAATGCACAATTGATCTGTGTCAGGGACACACCAGCGTACTAAGCTATCAAGACATACTTTGTAAAGTTTCCTATTAATTTTCATGAAATACTTAACCTAGTAAAGAAACCATTATTTCTTTTGAGTGTCTAACCCTTACGATAATTCTTGCTTGAGTAGATAAGTAAGAATGGCATCATACCATCTTGATTCATTAGGCATTTCTACATTAATAGCCCCTATAAAGAAATATTCATTAGGAAATTGATCAAATAATGGGCTCTATTTCTCCTTATTGTCCCATCTTAGTCGTGATAAGTGGTCAGCGACCACATTTTCCACATCCTTTTGATCTACCATTGTCAGATCGAACTATTGCAAAATCACAAGCCACTGTATGACATGGGGGATCACCGTTGGTTTATTCATTAAAAACTAGATGACACAATGATCTAAGTGCATGAACACTTTATAACCAAGCAGATAATGCCCAAACTTTTCTAAGAAAAACACCACCACCATCAACTCTTTTTCCGTAGTGGTGTAGTTTATCTATGCACCTGCGATACTCCAACTTGTGTAGTGAATGTAATATGGACATCTTTGATCATCTGTCTACGTAAGCACTACCCCCAAAGCATAATTTGATACATCCATAATCACATGAAATGACCTGGACCAATCAAGTGCTTATAGAATTGGGGCCTCAACAAGATTCTACTTTAGTTGTTAAAATGTTGTTTCACATGCAAGGATCTAAACAAATGGTGCCATTTTCTTTGTTAATTCAACCAATGGCTTGGCAATTTTGGAAAAGTTTTCGATAAAGCGCTGGTAGTAGCTAGTATGACCAAGGAATGACTGCACTTCTTTAACTGTTTCTAGTTGACAAGTTATTCCTTAGATGACCCTTATCTTTTCAAGGTTCACCTTGATTCTTGCTTTTGAGATATAGTGCCCTGAGACTATGCTTTTCTAGACCATAAGATGACTCTTTTGCCAATTGAACCAAAGGTTTGTTTCAAAACATCTCCTAAACACCTACTCAAGACAGTCCAAGGCTTTCTTGAACATAGCTTCATAGGTAGAAAAGTCATCCATGAAGACTTCTACCATGCTACCAATTTGTTGTTGGAAAATGCTAAAGACTAATCGTTGAAATGTAGCTGGGACATTACATAGACTGAACGGCATTTGACGGTAAGTGAAAGGCCCCCAAGGACTTGTGAAAGTCATCTTTGCCTAGTCCCCTAGTATGATTTGGATTTGGTTATAGCCACTATAACCATCCAAAAATCTATAATATCTATGCCTAGAAATGGTGTCTAGCACTTGATCAACAGAGGGTGATGAGACGCGACTTACACTAGGCCGCGATATCGCGTCTTCACCTGCGATATCGCGTACGCAATATCGCGTCCCGCCGCCATTTCTATAAATAAGAGGTGGCACTCCCTTCATTTCCCAATCCTGGCTAGTGTAGCGAAGCTCTGGCAGATTGATCACTCCAGAGTTAGAATTTTTCCCCATGTGCCCGCAGTAGGAGTCCTAGAGTGAACGGCTCTTTATTCGAGCAGCTTGTAACCTGAACCCAAGTTGTGTACGGCAATAAAGACGAACTTGTTTGGATAAACCTTGCAGCACGTGGTTTCATTTATTGCTTTATTTCCTGCTTTCCTAGTGCGTTCAAGTACGACTTGATTACGAGCGTCTACGGACGTGTACGGCTAGTCAAGGAATCGGCTGCTTGACGCAATGCATGAGTACGACTCAATTACGAGCATTGGATGCTTGGTAACCCAGTAGCGTATTCCAGGATTCTGCGCTTGGTAACTCCCGGGTCTAATGTGTACGGCTAGTTGAGGAATCGGCTGCTCATTGCTAGGCTAGATCGTGTGATAAGTACGACTTAGTTACGAGCACCCACGGGTGTGTACGGCTGGCTAAGGAATCGGCTGCTTATCACACGTAGGCTAAATAGGTGCCTCAGTACGACCACTTCGAGCACTTGCGTTACGTGTGGCGATCCCAGTAACGATTAGCGTTTGGTAAGCTGCAGTTGCATAGTTCAGGGTGTGTCCGGTAAGTGGGAACGGATGCTGACGCTAGTTAATTTAGACTTAGATCTTAGTTAGAGTTAGCTTAGTTTCTCAACCCTTTCTCCTGGTAGCATAGAAGATAAGCCGAAAATACCAAAAAAATCACATACCTCAGACTTGCTTAACCATACACCGTGACACATACAAGCAAGCCTGGGAAGACAACGAACGATTAACCCCAAGTGTTTCTTGTGGCGTTAAGGCATTTAGTCTGCGGAGTTCGACCGGATCGCGCGTGCACGCTCGTATTCGTATGGTGGAGTGTAGGGGTACCTCGCCACTCATCATTGGCGCCGTTGCCGGGGACTAAGTGTTTTTTCGCCAATTTAACATAAGGGATATCACTCACATCGTTGTGAGCTTAAAACGAACCTTAGGGTTAATCAGTTAATTCAGAACATAAATAACGGTGAAAGTTAGCACACCATTAGAAATGGCTTCTTCTCATGAAATCAACTCACCTAAGGACAATACAGGAGAAAGTCAGGATCATACGCATAACCGAAATCAACCATGTCCTCAACAGTCTAAGGTCACATATACTCATCCCGATGAGTATGTGCCAGATTTTACCTTTGTTTTCCATCAAGATGAGCAACTGCGGTGGAGAGACATGCAAGGTAACATCGTGTTACCCCCAGATCGATCCGCTCCCAACATGCTTTCCCGTGCTTTGGTACAGTATGGCATGCATGAGCTGCTTGCTGAATACGTTTTGGATGATTATGACACAAGGGATTATCATCCCACAAACGCCCAACGTATTCGGGATGCAAGGCAGGAGAGCCAACATTCACTATTGAAGGGCAAGGTTCCCCACGTCATTAGTGAAATAGGAGAAGAGGAACCCCTCACGATGGGTTTCTTAGAAAATGATGTTCCTCCTCCTCACTCTAGTGAAGAGGTTAGGCATCAGGGCCTTAGATCAACGATACATATTCCAGGCTCTGATCCCCGTGAGCACCAGCTGTTCACGGCAGGAACAATCACTCGCACTAATGACGGACTCGTTGATCGTCACAACGATCGGGGCCGAAGCAGCCGAAGAGAAGGCAAGAAACATCACCATGGTGATGGATCCCCTTCTTCTTCCCCTTCATCACATCATTCACCCTCTCCTTCCACATCTGGGCGCAGCCACCATGAGCATAACGCGGAAAGTAAAGGTAGAAGAGATGAAATGCCTCGACAAGAAGGTCGAGAGGAGTTAGGACAAGGACAAGGACGTAGGGAGAATAGGGAACCACAACGTAGACATCACAGACGTCATGAAAGAGATGATCATGACGAACCCCTATTCGCAACCCGAAGTATGCTTGACATTAGAGAGGCAGTTAGGATTCCCACAAGGCATTTGAAAGACAGTAGGATCAAGCGTTTGGATATAAATAATATCCCACGTTTTGAAGGGGGATACAACGCTGATCCTCAACATCATTTACAGGCATTCCACGACGCCTGTGCCTTGCAGAACATAGACAATGAGTGGCAGAAACTCAAGTTGTTCCCAAGGACACTCACTAAAGAAGCGGAAAGCTGGTACCGGTCCTTAGAACCGGAAACCATCAGGAGGTGGAGTACGATGCTCGAATTGTTCAACAACAAATATCAAACGTACTCCAGAGTGTCTAACTTGCGTAAGCAGATCCAAGGCTGGAAACAAGGAGCTCATGAATCCTTGGATGCTGCCATGGCCCGTTACTACACATTGCTACATCGTTGCCCGGGCCATGGGTACGCTAAGCGGGATCAACTTCGCCACCTCGTGGATGGGCTACGAAATGAAACGAGAAGAACTCTTGGGACTTACGCCCAAGGGAGACTCTCCCAACTAAGAGCCCATGAAGTTGAAGTATTGTTGGAACAAGTAGCGCAAGAAGAGGGTGAGCTACGGAAAAGAGAAAGTGCGGAGGAATACAACCGTGATCCCTCCCTTCGTAAGAAGGGAGTGAAATTCTGTGATGAGGAGGATGAGTCACCACTCGAAGAGTTGGTGAACAGGAAAACTGTGCCGATCCAAAAGTTAACAACGGAGGTATCGGCTAAGGTAGACCAAATGTGGGATTCCTTAGACTCACGAATAGAAACAGTCCTGAAAATAGTAGAAGAGTCTAAGGATGAGCAAAGTAGTGATAAAAGCAAGAACATGCGGAGAAACTTTAACCCTGCACATAACAAGGGTAAGGGAAAAATCTCTAACTCCGATGAGGCTGAAAATTCTGATTCAGACAATGATGGTGGATGTGAGGTCTGCTACTATGACCATCCTAAGGGATGTTGTCCAATTATCTCACATCTGCAGGAGTCTGGGGTGTATGCATTAAATCCAAGACTTAATCAACGGCAAACACCCAGAAGGTTACCTTATCCACAAGGTAACCCGAGGCAGTTCCACCAACCCTTGACGTATTATCCAAGTGGAACACCTCCGCAGCCCATCGAGCAACATCAGCAGTGGCAATACCCACAGTCATGGGGGATGCCACAGCCAACACATCGATACCCTTACCGGCAGCCTGATCCTTATGGTTATTATGTGCAGCAGCCAGTTTCTCCAGGTGACGCTATGAGTCACACTCCACGCCGTCACTACTACGCTCGGGAGTACTTCAGAAGGACTCCTTCTCCTCCGGGAGACATCCCACATTCCGTCCATCCTCTAACTCCACCCGCACCTTTTCCTCAAGTAGTTCCCATAACACCTCCTGCTCCAACAATGCAAGGGGAATTACCTACCCAACCGCAGCAACGTCACGCCGCGAGATCTGTAAATATTCAGAGTGTAAATATCCAACCGGACACTAGTTCTGGCGATAACTGTACAAAAAGGAGACCCTTTTTCAGAACTAGGAGCCCGGATAGGCTCTCGCAACAACAAGCGGACGGGTATATGTATAGGCCTCTAACTACTAACACTTCGGAGCACCCTTCAGTCCAAGGGAATGTAACGCATACGGTTATGCTAACACATACCGTAACTGACTGGATCAAGGTAGGCCACCTTCCCAGGAAACTAACTGATCCTGGGAGTCCCTTTATTCATTTGCAGATCGCTGGGAATGCACCACATCGAGCTCTTCTTGACTCAGGTTCCGGAGTCAACTTAATTTCGCGAAAGATGTATCACGCCTGGAACCTGCCCCAACTTAAGAAGAGCAACATCCAACTAGAGCTGGCAGACCAGTCCATCACTATTCCCTTGGGTTTGGTGGAGGACGTTATCACCACTGTGTGTGGTTGGTCCTACCCAGCGGATTTCCTAGTGATCGATGTTAACAACAACGAAGGGGACTTCCCAATTATAATGGGAAGGGCATGGCTAAGCACAGTAGATGCATGCCTTAGGATCCGTGATCTTTCCTTGGAAATCTCCAAGATAAACATATGTGGAAAGATCGAGAAGAGGATAGTTCCATGCATCACATACAGTGATTCATCGGGTGATGACACGGAGGAAATGTCTCCATGTCACAGGTGTGCCCAGGAAACTCTGCAACAAAGATGCCTGTATGTAGCAACCACACAAGAAGTAGTAGACACCCCGTGGTTGACAGCTTCTCATAAGAGCAAACAAATATGCATGGAACGAACTGAGGCAACTCATGCCAACAACCGTGGCATAGACACATTGGAACGTGAGCGTCGCCAACTTCCAACCCTGAATTTAAGATCATCAATTGGGAGAAGTTGGGCACTGCTTAGAAATTCAAATAGGCGCTCACTACTTCGGATCTCTCCCTCACAACTCAGTCATGGGGGAGATGGCCACCTATGCTAATCATATGGGGCCCTCAGTTCTTTTTCAGTTTTTGTTTTACACGTTTTTGTTTTACAACGTTTTTGTTTTTCACATTTTTGTTTTACAATTTCTTTAACTTTTCTAATTTTTGTTTTACAACTTTCTTTAACTTTTCTTGTTTTTGTTTTACAACATCGTTATATTTTTCTATCTTTTTGTGTGTGTGTGTGTGTGTGTCATCCATCATGTAAATTCGTCACCCAATAAGTGTTCGGGCCGATGGGATGAACTGTTTTTCATTAATTGCTAATGTTTGGTTTTTACCTTTAAGTTACATTGTTGATACTAAGGTATGTTCTTTTGATATGGCAGGCAATGAGATCACTTCATCCATCCATCCATCAAGTCTATGGTTTCCCTTGGCTTGGAAATGTACAGTTCCCTTCCAATAAGAACTTTAACGAACCAGTGACTGGGCATTTCTCAAACTAAGGACGGACTCAAGGATTTGAAACGGGTGTGACTTCAAGGGAACTTGGTGCTCTTGTGTTGGTCATTCACTTGGGTGCTTGGATGTTTTCTTCTTGGGTTTTCTTACCGTTCCGATGTAACCCAATAATCGGAAGCTGAGACAATAAAAATAAAGAAGTCTTTGCATGGTGTGGTCCCCACGCATAAAAACACAAAACAAAAAAAAGAAGAAAAAAAATGGAAAAACAGAAAAAAGAAAAGAAGAAAAAGCTAAAAAGCTAAAAGTGAGGATTCAAAGCACACCCCTTAGACGGAATAAATTTGGGCTGCAAGCACTGGTTATGGAACCAAAGTGTTCCCTCTAACTAAGGCCCTTCTCGCTTCCCATTCTCTCTGTTGTTTCGTCGGAATGGTGGTGGCTTCTCGAAGTTGCATCCTTGTTACCCAAGTGGATGATTTAACCAACTGCATTGATGCGAAGTCACTGGAAGTGGTTGGTTTGAGCCCAGAGTTGGAATGAGATTCGCCAAGTCACATTAATCATGTAACACACAAGGGGCTGTACACCACCTTGTTCTTGGGATTCCATTCCACTTCTCTTCTTCCCATCCTTCTCTCCATTGTTCACCTCATTGCCGGTTGTATCATTGTATATACTTTAGTTGATGCTTTGTTTTCTTTTTGGTGAATTCTTCTGGTTAAGACTTTAACTCTTGTTTCCAAAGGACATTCCCAGAGCCCACGGACTCTTTGAATGTGGGATTGTCAGGGCATTAAGGGCATGAGCCTGCTTTGGGGAGGACCCACTGACATTCCTATTTGGAACATTAGTTAACTTCTTTTCCTTAACGTTTTGCAATTAATTAACATTTTTGTTCATTTCCATCATGACATCCTTTTTATCGATGCCATAGTTGTCCCTTTTTACCTATCATTCCTATTCCTTTTCTCTCTCCATTCTAACGCTACCGGAGGTTCGCGATTAGTCATGGGGGTACGGGGCCTGATTTTTCGATTTTTATCCTAAGCCCCGGATTTTTTCGTTTTTCTTCCTAACCCCTATACCTTCGGTAGTCATCATCTATATTTTCCCAGATCCATATCAGCCATACCACACCTTAGCCAGTGAACCTAAACCGAAGCAAGGTATGCTTTACTTAATGATTCAATTACCCTTGCTAATATATGATGGTGTTGTGTGTGCAGATGGCAATCATACAACAACGGAATGGATCTGGAGCAGACACTTGGAATGGAGCAGCGCTGAAGCAGCATGCAAGGAGTGGAATTGATAATGCGCTTACAGATGGACAACGAAAGGCGCAATCTAGGCGTTGGCAGCAACAAGACTCTTCTTCTTTCTTCTCTTCTATTCTCTCTCCTCTTTTCTCTCAGCTGCCAACTGTGGCCTGATGTCATTGTAATAAGGTGTTCACCCATGTTGTCATGAACACCAGTTTTTGTCAAGTCTTGTAATAAAGACCGTTCACATGTCATCCCATTAGTTCCATTTTCCCTAATAATCCCATACCTACCTGATATCATTGTAAGGAACTCGAGGACGAGTTTTCATTTAGTCATGGGGGTATGATGAGACGCGGTTTACACTAGGCCGCGATATCACATCCCATGCGATATCGCGGACGCGATATCGCGTCTTCTCCTGCGATATCGCGTACGCGATATCGCGTCCCGCCGCCATATCTATAAATAAGAGGCGGCACTCCCTTCATTTCCCAATCCTGGCTAGTGTAGCGAAGCTCTGGCAGATTGATCACTCCAGAGTTAGAATTTTTCCCCATGTGCCCGCAGTAGGAGTCCTAGAGTGAACGGCTCTTTATTCGAGCAGCTTGTAACCTGAACCCAAGTTGTGTACGGCAATAAAGACGAACTTGTTTGGATAAACCTTGCAGCACGTGGTTTCATTTATTGCTTTATTTCCTGCTTTCCTAGTGCGTTCAAGTACGACTTGATTACGAGCGTCTACGGACGTGTACGGCTAGTCAAGGAATCGGCTGCTTGACGCAATGCATGAGTACGACTCAATTACGAGCATTGGATGCTTGGTAACCCAGTAGCGTATTCCAGGATTCTGCGCTTGGTAACTCCCGGGTCTAATGTGTACGGCTAGTTGAGGAATCGGCTGCTCATTGCTAGGCTAGATCGTGTGATAAGTACGACTTAGTTACGAGCACCCACGGGTGTGTACGGCTGGCTAAGGAATCGGCTGCTTATCACACGTAGGCTAAATAGGTGCCTCAGTACGACCACTTCGAGCACTTGCGTTACGTGTGGCGATCCCAGTAACGATTAGCGTTTGGTAAGCTGCAGTTGCATAGTTCAGGGTGTGTCCGGTAAGTGGGAACGGATGCTGACGCTAGTTAATTTAGACTTAGATCTTAGTTAGAGTTAGTTTAGGTTTCTCAACCCTTTCTCCTGGTAGCATAGAAGATAAGCCGAAAATACCAAAAAAATCACATACCTCAGACTTGCTTAACCATACACCGTGACACATACAAGCAAGCCTGGGAAGACAACGAACGATTAACCCCAAGTGTTTCTTGTGGCGTTAAGGCATTTAGTCTGCGGAGTTCGACCGGATCGCGCGTGTACGCTCGTATTCGTATGGTGGAGTGTAGGGGTACCTCGCCACTCATCATTGGCGCCGTTGCCGGGGACTAAGTGTTTTTTCGCCAATTTAACATAAGGGATATCACTCACATCGTTGTGAGCTTAAAACGAACCTTAGGGTTAATCAGTTAATAAAGAACAATAAATAACGGTGAAGTTGCACACCAATAAAAATGGCTTCTTCTCACGAAATCAACTCACCTAAGGACAATACAGGAGAAAGTCAGCATCATACACATAACCGCAATCAACCATGTCCTCAACAGGCTAAGGTCACATATACTCATCCCGATGAGTATGTGCCAGATTTTACCTTTGTTTTCCATCAAGATGAGCAACTGCGGTGGAGAGACATGCAAGGTAACATTGTGTTACCCCCAGATCGCTCTGCTTCCAACATGCTTTTCCGTGCCTTGGTACGGTATGGCATGCAAGAGCTGATTACGGAATACTTTGCGGATGACTACACTCTGAGGGATTATCAACCCACAAACGCCCAACGTATTCGGGATGCAAGGCAGGAGAGCCAACATTCACTACTGAAGGGCAAGGTTCCCCACGTCATTAGTGAAATAGGAGAAGAGGAACCCCTCACGATGGGTTTCTTAGAAAATGATGTTCCTCCTCCTCACTCTAGTGAAGAGGTTAGGCATCAGGGCCTTAGATCAACGATACATATTCCAGGCTCTGATCCCCGTGAGCACCAGCTGTTCACGGCAGGAACAATCACTCGCACTAATGACGGACTTGTTGATCGTCACAACGATCGGGGCCGAAGCAGCCGAAGAGAAGGTAAGAAACATCACCATGGTGATGGATCCCCTTCTTCTTCCCCTTCATCACATCATTCACCCTCTCCTTCCACATCTGGGTGCAGCCACCATGAGCATAACGCGGAAAGTAAAGGTAGAAGAGATGAAATGCCTCGACAGGAAGGTCGAGAGGAGTTAGGACAAGGGCAAGGACGTAGGGAGAATAGGGAACCACAACGTAGACATCACAGACGTCATGAAAGAGATGATCATGACGAACCCCTATTCGCAACCCGAAGTATGCTTGATATTAGAGAGGCAGTTAGGATTCCCACAAGGCATTTAAGAGACAGTAGGATCAAGCGTTTGGATATAAATAATATCCCACTTTTTGAAGGGGGATACAACGCTGATCCTCAACATCATTTACAGGCATTCCACGATGTCTGTGCCTTGCAGAACATAGACAATGAGTGGCAGAAACTCAAGTTGTTTCCAAGGACACTTTCCATATTGAGTAGCTAGAAGTCAATGCACACTTTCCATTCACCTTCTTTATTGGGTTCAATCACCAGTGGGCTAACCCACTCAATATTTGCAATAGGGTAGATGAATCTTGCCTTGAGGAGTTGCTCAATCTCCTCTTTGATAATTTTCTTTAATTTTGGATTCAATCGCTACTGCAATTGTTGTTTTGGCTTAATGGCAGGGTTAGTGTATATCCGATGTTGGCATATTCTTAAATATATTCTTGTGAGCTTAGAATATGACTAGGTAAAGTCTGCTGACCATTTTTCCACAACATTCATCAACATCTTCTTTTGTCCTACAACAAGTTTGTCATTAATAATAATCAGCTTTCCATTTTTTCAGAAAACATACTCCATTCCAGTTGTTAGTGTCTTTAATTCAAGGGGTTCTTGTTTGAAATTGTCAAGAATCTCCAACTCTCCCCAATTAATATCATCATTTACTCCCTCGAAGAGCTGGTGATGAACTTGCTTGAGTTCATCCATACTTGTAGCATAATCACACATTAGGCCCTCATTAGGTTCCATGCATAATGTACTACTGCTAGAATCAGCTGTCAGCCACTAGGTGCCTTCTTGTTTTGTGGCTACCGCATACAAACATCTTTGGATTTTAACTTCCAGTGCACATTGCTTGCATGTAGAGATAGAGTTCGCTTCACTAACCATAGCTTTTGCACATAATGGTACCCTAAATCACTATACACAATACATGGAACCCTCTTCTTATTGATCTTTCCAAATTCATTTTCTTTGGATATTTCTTAGGAAAGATTTCTAATGCCCATTTGGCATCAATAGTGCTTAACCACGCCCTTTCCATAATAATTGGGAAGTCTCTCTTGCAATTCTCCACCTTGATTACTAGGAAGTCGATAGGATATGAACACCCACAAATGATGATCATGATGTCTTCTACCAATCCCAATGAAACAGTGATGGACTGGTCTACCAACTCCAACTTGATGTTGCTCTTCTTCAAGGGAGGAAGGCTTCATGTAATGTACATCTCATACGAGATCATATTAACACCAGAACCAAAGTCAAGAAGAGATTTACAAGGTTCATTCCTAGTAATTTGCAAATATACTAAGGGACTCCTAAGATTGGCTAACTTCCTGGGTAGGTTACCGACTCAAATCTAATCAGCTACAACATGGGTCAACATCATAGTATGGATTTGAGAGGGATTTTGATTTGAAGGGGACTCGAATGAAGGTGATGCAGAGGAAGGTGGAGTAGGGCCACTAACCATTGGCTTGTTTGAGGGCTTTGGTAGATTGCGAGGTCAAAAGAAAGGTCTTTTCTTTTATCATGGTTCTAACCCACTTGGTTGGGTAACCAGTTGCAAATTAATGACCCTCATAGTGTTTCTTTACTGTGGTTGGGCAAGTAATTCACCCTGCATGGATGGAGTAGGTGGTAGTTGTATAGGAGTCAGAGGAGTAGGTGCAAGAATAGAAGGAGCATGAGGATAGTAGATGGTGTCCCTCCTGCATATAATAGTTGGTAAACTTCATAAGGGTAGTGGTGAGATTGGTAAGTAGCAACATGACCAGAAGAGTCTCGTGGAGATGAAGGTTGCTGAAGATAATAACCATAGGGATCTAGTTACCAATAGGGGTACTGTTGCCTTAGAGGTGCCAACGCCCACGATTGTAGTTGCTACCACTGCTGATATAATTCATAAGGCTGTGATGGAGTTCCACTTGGATAATACTACTGTGGTTGGTGGAACTATCAAGAGTTTCCTTGTGGATAAGGCAATCTTTTAGGTGTTTGCCTTTGTGCAAGTCATGGATGTAAGGCATACATCCCAAATTCCTATAAATGTGACATAATTGGATAGCATCCCTTGGGATGTTTATACTGGCAGACGTCACACCTGCCATCATCATCTAATTCATTATCTGTAACCATCTTTATCACAACCATTTTACCCTTACCCTTGGATATGGCATGTTTAGCTTCCTTATGTCTCCAGCGCTCATGCTCACCACTTTGTTCCTTGGACTCTTCAACAATTTTTAAAACAGCTTAAAACTTATTGTCCATGGAGTCCCATAATTGGTCAACCTTAGCTATAATTTTGAACTAAATTTGTTGGAGTGGCAAGGTTTTCTGATTAGCCACCTCATCTCTTGTTGACTCATCCTCGCTGTTGCAAAATCAAACCTCCCTTTTGCAAATGGAAGGATCCCTATTATATTTCTCTACACTTTCTCGATTTTGTCTCCTCCCTGGCTACCTACTCAATTAACTTTTGGATCCAATAGGTGCTTAACTCTATTAGTCTCCCTTGAGCATAGATGCCAAGGGCTTTCCTTGTTTTGGATAGCAGCCCATCTATAATATGGCAAAGTTGATCAAGCTAAGAATATCCATGGTCATGACACTTATGCAATAGAGAGTAGTATCAACCAATAGTAGCATCCAAGGACTCATAGTTTCCTTGTTTCCACCCTTGGATCTACTTCCTCAGGTTGGACACTCAAGAGTATGTTTGATATTTTTCATTAAACAATTCTAACATCGTACTCCACCACCTGATTGATTCCAATTCCATGGACCAGTACTAATTTTCTGCTTCCTTAATGAGTATCCTTGGAAATAATTTCAACTTTTGTTAATCGTTCTCAATATTCTATAAGGCACATGCATCCTATAAGTCTTGGAGATGATTTTGCGAATGAAAGTTGTAGCCTCCCTCAAATCGAGGGATGTTGCTCATGTCCAACCTATTTATTCGACTATTCTTTACATGTCTTGTTGGAATCCTCACAGACTCTACAATGTTTAACATGCTTTGAGTGGCAAGTAGAGGTTCATCAAGGCCATAATGATGGTGCCTATGATGTTCTCTACTAACCCTTCTTTCATGGTGGTGGATCTCTCTAGATTGCCCATGCCTTCAATCGCAACTATCTCAACAGTCCCTTCTATTGTTTCAGTTCCATCGGTCACCTCCATCACGATCATGCCCTCTGTGGCCATGATCTAAGCCAAATGAAGAAGATGATGATGATGAAGGGGAAGAGGAATGAGGTTTTGCATCATGCTGGTGCCTACTACCTTCTCTTCAATGATCGAGACCACAATCGTGATCATGACTTCCACTTGCCCCCTTATCATGACTTGCTCCTCCAGATCCATTTTTGTCATTCAATCTATTCCAACCAAAACCAAGATTATGAATTGTGGATTTCACATTCTACTTGAGGGTCCCTTTACCAAAGTTAAAGAAAGGAGTGTCACCAAAGGAAAAGTCCCTAGAGAAGTGTTCGCCTCCATCCAATGGGCCAAGCAGAGGTGGAAAAGTGTTTGACCCCTTACCCTTTGAAAGCTCATGTTGTTGCTCTAGCTAATGATCCCTTAACCTTTGTGCTTTAGTGGGATGGTAATCCCCTAAATTGGGATCTCACATCTCATACTCCCCGTGAAGATGTTGAAGTCCATGTCATGCAAGCATTAGTTAGAGTATAGCTACAACAGATCGATCCAGTGGCAACACAATGTTGCCTTCCATGTCGTGCCACTGCAGCATTTCATCTTAATGTAAGATGAAGGTGAAGTCTACTACATACTCATTGGGATGAGCATATACCACCTGGTATTCTTAAGGCACTTGCTCTATCTTGGGCGGAGATAGGCTCCTATGAGAAGAAGGCATTTTATATTAATGAATCTATATGCAATGTGCAATTAAGGTTTAATTTAGTTATAATAATAATTTTCTTTTTGTAAGATTTGACCTTAGTATTTGAACAATGAGATTACTAAGTTTAGATAGTGCATGTAGAACTAAAGTCCCTAGCAACGACGCCAATGATGAGCGGCGAGGTACCCCAATGCCCAACCATACAAATCACAGGCATTCACGTGCGATCCAGTCAAATTTCATAGACTTTAATTACTAGGTATGCTAGAGCTAAATGGTGAGTTCATGTTGTCCATTCATTATCTTCCTAGTCTCACTTGTGGAATGCAAGTGTACAGTTAAGTGTGACTAAGGCATAAGATTTTTATAATTTTATGTTTTATCAATTTGATCACCTAAAACAATAATGTTAAATGCTAAGTTAACTATTGTCCAATCTAGCCTAACACAAGTAACCATCCCCACTTCCTACACACATCTTGAACTTTGTGTAAACACTACTGGGTTGTCAAATGCTAAACGTGTCTAATCTTATGTATTTTAATTAATTTCTTAATTAACCAAAATTAATTGCTGAATGAATAACGTTAAATGCAAACTACATGAAATCACAATGTATAAATACATAAAGAAAGAAAGTCTCAACTGCTACAAGGATGAATCAAAGAGCTCATCTTTATTTCCAACACAATGGTATATTCAAGTACATCAATGCTTAAATAAAGATCCAATTATACTTAGACCTCCTGCTATAGGCACTTGGAAAATATTCTAACTCTCGAATGAACAAACTGCAAGAATTTTGCTACTTGACTAAAAAACTCTCCTCCTGAATCGTGTGCCCAAGGGTTGTATTTATAAGCCCAAAAATACCCCGCAATATCGCATACCCAATATTGCATCTTGGGCCATGATATCACATACCTGATATCATGTACCTAATATCATAGCCACCTTGACATCGGATACCTGATATCAAGGCTCATGTAAAACATGATTTGTTAATTAGTTAAATGAAATTGCTTCATTCTTTTCATCCTTTATTTCAAACACCCACAACATAAAACATAAAAATAATAAAAATCATACACCTCAATTACACTTAGCCATAGCTTTGCATATCACAAGTGTAATTGGGAAGACAATGAATGACTATTGGGGCAAGTTCACTTCCTAGAGGCTACTGTACAGAAAGACAAAGAGTTCATGGAATTCGAGAAGATTGCACATGAACACTTAGTGATTTCTATGGTTGAGTGTAGAGTAATTCACCACTCATCATTGGCATTGTTGTCAAGAACTCTTTTTGTTTGAAATGTGTGCTATCTAGGCATAGTGTAAATCATTAACATTGTTGGACGAACTTTAAGGTCAAAATCATTTTAAAAATAAATATAATAATTTAAGCACACTAATATCTTATTTTAATTACAAAATGTCTTCTTCTCACAAGTGCAATGATGCTAAACCATTAGTGCCTCAAGAATGCAAGGTGGTATATACTCATTTAGATGAGTATGTACCTAACTTCACCTTCATCCTACATTAGGATGAACAACTGCAGTGACAAGATATGGAGGGCAACATTATAACGCCTCTTGATTCATCTATTTCTAGGATGCTACTTCAAACTCTTAGGAGGTTAGGCATCCAAGATCTTCAAGAAAAGTACATTGTGCATGACCATGACTACTAGGACTACCATCCCACTAAAACATAACGCAGGAGAGATCAACACCAAGAGTAGCATTATGAGGCTATGAAGGGAAAACAATTCACCAACCCCTTGTTCCTGCTAAACTAAAATGATAATGAGGATCCCTCCTTTGGGGGTTCTCAACATGAAGATTCTCCACCCCTTAATATTGATGATGGAGGCTTGAACCTGAATCTGTAACCCACTATCAACAATTTAGGTTTAGAAAAAAGTGAGAGTCAAAGCAAAGGCTCAGGCAAGCATCAAGATGATAAGAAAGTTGATGAACGTGACTGTGATAAGTGTAGAGGAGGTGGCAATCCTCCTCTCTCTTCATCCTCTTCTTCTTCCTCTTCTGGTTCTGATAGATGCCGCAGAAATGAAAACCATGATGAAGATGAATAGCAAAACAATAATGATCATCAAGCCTACCATGAATGAAGGGCTAGCAAAGGACAACATAGACATCATCAAAATAGTGATGATCATGAGCCTTTGCTGGAAACTTGAAGCATGCTAAATATTGTAAAGGTAGTAAAAATTCCAACCAGGCACATGAAAGATAGTCAAATTAAGCAACTTGACCTGAACAATATCCCCATATTTGAGGGGGATATAAGTTTGATCCACAAACACATCTTCAAGCCTTTCACGATGCTTGTGCCTTATAGAATATTGAAAATGATTGGCAAAAATTAAAGTTGTTTCCCAGGGTACTCATCACAAAAGAAAAAAGCTAGTATTAGTCCTTGGAGTCGGAATCCATTTGCAGGTGGAGTACAATGCTAGATTTTTTCAATGATAAATATCGAATGTACTCTCGAGTGTCTAATCTAAGAAGGAAAATCCAAGGATGGAAGTAAGGAACACATGAACCCTTGGACGTTGCCATCCGAAGATACTATTCTCTCATACACAGATTCCCTAGCCATGGTTATGCTCAGCAAGAACAACTTCACCACATCATAGATGGATTCAAATCAAAAATGAGAAGAACTCTTGGGGTCTATGCCTAAGAAAGATTATCAGAACTTAAAGTCCATCAGATCCAAAGGCTGATTGAGCAGGTAGCAAAAGAAGGAGAAGAGATAAGAAAATGGAAAAGTGTTGAGGAATATAACAAGGATCCTTCCATTATAAAAAGGAAGGTCCAATTTTGCAACAATGAAGAAGAGTCACCACTTGATGATGTGTTGTAGTAAAAAACCTTACCAATCCAAAAATCTATTTTTAATATATCAACAAAGGTTGATAAATCATGGGATGCTTTGGACAAAAAATTCCAAACTGCTCTAAAAATCACAAAAGAATCAAGAGAGTAGAGTAGTGATCATGAACATAGGAGGTAGAAAGAAGCTGAACGTGCCTACCAAAGAGATAAGGGCAAGGATGTGATAATAGAAGAGGTTGTGGAGTCAAAATTAGATGATGACGGTGGATGTAACATTTGCCAATATGAACATCCCAAGGGATGTTTCCCTATTGTGTCATACTTACAAGAATCTAGGGTGTATGCTCTGAATCCTAAATTAGCAAAAAGGTAAGCACCCATAAGGTTGTCTTATCCTCAAGGCAACCTAAGGTAGTTCCACCACCAACAACAAGCTTATTATCCAAGTGGATCTCTACCACAACTATATGAATAGTATCAGTAATGGCAACATCCACAATTATGGGGGATGCCACCACCAAGGCAATAGTACCATTACAACTAGCCAAATCCATATGGGTACTATGTTCAACAACCAATGTCTCCACATGACTCTTCTAGTCATGTTTCTTTTTAGCATCACTACTACCCTCCAGAGTATTATAAAACTCATTCTCCATCTACTAGAGGGAAAATCTCATATCCCTATCATCCTTCTTATCCTTCAGCACATGCTCTTCCACCCTCAACCCAATTACCACCTGCTTCATCCATGCAAGATGAGCTTTCAGCCCAACCACAATAACATACTACTACCAAGGTCGTCTACTTATAGCTAACTCCTCAGCTAAGTGGTTTGAAACCAAGATCACATAAAAGATCATTCTTTTGAACTAATAGCCCTACTAAACCCTCACCTACTTATGCGGTTGGTCACCCTATATCCCCTTCATCCTCTACATCAATTCTTCTCAACAGCCCTTCAAACCAAACACCTTCCAAAATCTGTACAGCTATGTTAACCCACACTATATCTAATTGGATCAAGGCTAGCAACCTTCCTAGGAAAAGAGCTAATCCTAGAAGTCCTCTCATTTATTTGTAGATTACTACAAATGAACCATGCAAATCTCTTCTTGACTCAAGTTTTGAAGTTAATCTAATTTCTCATTAAATGTACAACGCCTAAATCCTACCTCCTCTCAAGAATAGCAACATTAATTTAGAACTAGCAAATCAGTCCATCACTATTCCATTGGAATTGGTAGAAGATATTATGAGCACTATGTATGGGTGATCTTATCCTACTGATTTCCTAGTAATCAAAGTTGATAATTGCAAAGGGAACTTCCCAATCATTATGGGAATGGCTTGGTTGAGCACTATTGATGCAAAAATGAACATCAGAGATATCTCCTTGAAAATTTCCAAGGAAAATGAATTTGAAAATATCAAGAAGAAGAGATTTTTATGCATTGCATACAATGATACAGGGTTCAACTGCATGCAAAAACTCTGGTATGTGAAAAGAGCATCCATGCATGCAGGCAGTGTGTAAATGAGATAGATATTCAAAGGTGCTTGTACGCAGTAGCTACAAAATAGGAGGGCATAAAGTGGTTGACATCTAATCTTGGAAGTAGCACACTTTGCATAGAACCTACTGAGAGTTTGACATGTGCCTATATTAAAAGCATGGATGAAGTAGAGCAAGTTCATCACCAACTCTTTAATGATGTAAATGATGATACCAATTGGGGAGCATTGGAAATCTCTAAAATTTTAAACAAGAGCCCCTTGAGTTGAAAATTCTACATGCTGGCATGGAATATGTATTCTTGAAAAATGGAAAGCTAGTAATAATCAATGTAAATCTTGCTCTTGAACAAAAATAGATGTTGTTGAGGGTGGCCAACAAATGGCCAATAGCCTTTGTTTGGTCATATCCTGAACTCACAGGGGTTGATCCTAGGATATGCCAGCATCATATCTATATTGATCCAACCATGAAGCTAAAGAGGCAGCTACAACAATGGTTGAAGTCCAAATTGAAGTAGATCATCAAAGAGAAAATCCAACAACTCCTTAAGGTGGGGTTTATCTATCCCATTGTAGATAGTGAGTGGGTTAGCCCACTCATGATTGTGTCAAAGAAATGTGGAAAGTGGTGGATTTACATTGACTTTTGACTATTGAATATGGTAACATTCAAAGATCACTTTCCATTGCCATTTGTGGATTAAGTGTTGGACACTATATCTTGGCATGGCTACTACAACTTTCTAGATGGTTATAATGGCTATAACCAAATCTAGATCATGCTAGAGGATCAGGACAAAATAACATTTATGAGTCCCTAGGGGACTTTTGCATATTGAAAGATGTCTTTTGGTCTTTGTAATACTCCTACAACATTTCAACGCTTGGTCTTAAGCATTTTTCAATAACAAATTGGTTATGGGATGGAAGTCTTCATGGATGACTTCTTCACCTATGGTGCCACATTTGAGTAAGCCTTGGACTGCCTTGAGCAAGTGCTTAAAAGGTGTGTGGAGACAAATCTTTGGCTCAATTGGAAAAAGAGCCAACTAATGGCCTAGGAGGGCATTATACTAGGGCACATAATTTCTCAAGCAAAGATTGAGATAAACCCTAAAAAGATAAGGGTCATCCAAGGAAGAACTAGCTAACTAAAAATTGTTAAATATGTATGGTCATTTCTTGGACACATAGGCTACTACCAATGTTTTATTGAGAATTTCTCTAAGATCACAAAATCATTGGTCAAGCTTATAAAGAAAGATGCTCCATTCATCTGGACTAAGAAATGCAAAAATGCATTTTAGAGCCTTAAGTAGAAGCTCATAAAGACTCTAGTTCTATGAGCACATGCTAGTCTAGACCATTTCATATAATCACAGATGCATCAAATTATGCCCCATGAGTTCTGCTTATGCACTTAGATCATAAGAAATGTTCATATTATATCCACTACATAAGTTGAAACATTGTGGGAGCATAGTTGAATTACACAATAATGGAGAAAGAACTAATGGTGGTGGTGTACACTCTAGAGAAGTTCAGGCACTATGTGCTTGGATACAAGGTATTCATGCACACAAATCATAGTGTAATTCACTTCTTGATGAATAAGCCAATGATGAGCCCCCATGTCATATGGTGGTTGGTGATCTAGTAAGAGTTCAATCTTGTAATGGGAGATCAAAAGGGAATGAGAATGTGGTCACTGATCACTTATCCTAGTTACAATGGGATAACAAAGAGGAGGAGAGCCCACTCTCTAACCAATTATATGATGAACTCCTCTTTACTAGTGTAATAAATGAACAAGGGCCTGATGAACCAAAATGGTATGATGGCATCCTGACTAATCTTCTCACTTAGGAGATGCCACAAGGTCTGGATCATAGGAAGAAACAATGGTTTCTTTATCAAGCCAAGTGCTTCATGGAAATCAATGAATATCTTTACAAGGTGTGCACCGATGCCCTGGTTCATTGGTGTGTACCTAATGCTAATCAACTATGCATTCTCTAGGATGCTCATGAGGGTCATTGTCGGGGGCACTATGCTAGCAGATGCATGACCATTAAGATCCTGTTGGTAGGGTATTATTGGCCAACCATCTTTAGGGACATCCACTAATTTGTCTGCTCCTATGAACACTACCAATGAGATGATAGGATGACTGCGTGAATGGAGGAACCTCAATAGTGTTTTCAACCACTTGAACCCTTGGACATATGGGGCATCAACTTCATGGATCCCATCACACCCATGTTAAATGAAAAGGCATACATAATCATTACCATTGATTACTACACAAAATGGGTAGAATCAGTAGCCATCATCGATTGTGCATCATCTACTACTACATGGTTTGTCCAAGAAAATGTTGTAAATAGGTTTGGGCTGCCATGTGCACTGATTTCTGACAATGGAACCCATTTTACAGGCACTACCTTTCGCAAGCTTATGCAATGCTTGGGGGTTAAACATAAACTAACACCCTACCACCCCCAAGCCAACAATCAAGCAGAAGTTACTAATAAGGAAATCACAAAGATCCTGACAAAAACTATTAGCAAATATAAGAGAGACTATAGCATAAAACTCAAAGATTCCCTCTAGGCCTACCACTCAACATGGAAGCTCCCTATAGGATACTCTCCCTATGAGCTAGTGTATAGAAAATTACTAACTGTACCTATTCAATCAACGTTTCGTACACTTTCAACAACTTGTGACTTAGACCTTGACCTTATCCTACCACAAAAAGAAATATTAATTAGCCTAAATGTGCTAAATGAAAATCAATTAGTAGCTCTATTCTTGAATGAAGTGCATAAGACATTCAATAAGCAATGACATGACCTTAGGATAAGGAAAGTGAAATTTCAACCTGGAGATAAGGTTCTCTACTAGAACCCCCCACACATACCTCAATGAACTAAGTTCCAGATGTTGTGGAAAGGGCCTTACATCATTCATGAAACTTTTCCTTCTAAGGCCATGTTCATTTACAAACCTAAGAGCCTGAACAAAAAGCAACTGGTCAACACACAACAAGTCAAACCTTTCCATGAGCCCAAGCAAGCCAATGCAACAAACACCTCATTAGATGGACAACCTCACTTAATCTTTCAAATCTTCTCCTTCCAACTCAATCGTGGGAGAGATGGCCATCCATGCTAATCATTTAAAGTGGCCCCTCTGTTTTTCCTAATTTTTTATTTTACACTATTATTTTTTCAAATTTTTGTTTTACAACATCATTAGTATGTTTTATTTTTCTTGAATATTTTACAATTTCTGTTATATTTTTCTTTATTTTGGTGTGAATATTCTTTATTTTCTAATAAAATTGCTTTCTTTCCAACAGGACACAATGGTGCTATAGCTATTTGCTAATGGTGGTTTGTACTTAATATTTTTGTTTACTAATGTCTAGTTTCTATTTTTGAATTTTGATGACTAATAACTAAGACCGATTTCTCTTTCACAGAATAGGCAGTGAGTCTACGTCATCCACCCATCCACAAACTCTATGGTTTTCCTTTTTTTGGAAACATGAGTTTCCTTCTTCATTAATAAAACCTTACCGAACTTGTGACCTTGGTAGTTTTCAAATTTGGAAAGGATTCACAGGTTTGAAAAGGTTGTGAATTTAAGGGGATTCAAAGCTCTTTGTACCTTCTACCATCTTGGGTGCAAGTTTGTTTTTCATGGATTTCTTACCATTCCATGTTGACCAATAACATGAAGTTGAATAAGTCTTTGCATTGTGTGGTTCCCATCCAAAAATTCCAAAAAAAATCAAAAAAAAAACAATGATGGGAATTCAAAGCATACCCATTAGACAAACTAAATGGGCTATAAGCACTGGTTATGGAACTAGAAAGACATGTTACCCATGCTTGAAGGTCCCCTCTAACTAAGGCCCTTTCTCACTTCCTACTTCTCTTTTATTCTCAAATAAGGAATGGTGGTTGTCTGTGGGAGCATTCTTGTGTCTCAAGGTGGATTGGTCTTAGAGTGGTGATGCAAAGTCACTAAACATGGTTGGTTTTGGTCTAGACTAAGGATGGACTCTATCAAGCCATTTAACCATGAATTCCACAAGGGACTTCATGTGACCAAGATCGGGAACTCCATTCCATTCTCTCCATCATCCATAAATGCTTCCATAACTCACCTCACTATGAGTTGTCCATGTGTTCACCTAATGTCTTAGTTTGATGTGTTAAAATTCTTAAATAGATTCTCTGGGTTTGGTCCTTAACTTTTCGTAACCATTAATCAATGATGGGACCCATGGACTCCTTAGGTGAGCTTATGCAAGAGCAAAAAGTGCATGTGCTTCTATGGGGAGGTCCCACTTACATATCTTGTGGTTTGGTTAGTTAAGCTTCTTACTCTTAGACATTACCACAATGAAATCTTTCATGCACTCCACTGTGCATCCAATTATGTGCTCCTTAAGGCATTCTTCTTCATGAAATCTCATTCTCTAATCATTCTGCATTTTTTGAATTTCAAAACCCTCTTCTAATATTTTCATCATGTTCTTGGCTTTTTGGGCTTCCATTTGACCCAAATTTCATTTGAAAAGTTCTTGTTTTTTATTATTTTTAACAAAGTCAACAGTGATCAATAGTCGCGTTGACTAGGCCTAGTTGACACAAAGCAAAAATTCTATAAATACTGCCCAACACATTGAAATTTTTGTCATTTTCTTCAAAACAAGAGGGAATTTTTTGTAATTTTTTACAGCCCAAAACCTTCCAGAGCCCATAACTTTCATACCAGTTTTTCAAATCACTTTCTTTTTCGATCCTGAAGCTATCGAATGTAAGCTCTTAGTCATAGCGGCCACAAACCTTAAGGTTTTTGACAAAAATTTTTCTAACTTCTCATAAAGGGTTAATGAATAAAACCACATTAAACCATCAATTTTTGAGAGTTTAACCCTTCCAACAAACTCAAATAAACCTAAAATTAATTATTAATATTAAATCAGCCATGATTACAACTTAACTAAGTGTAACTTTCTCAAAGAGATAAGCTATCCCAATTATTTCAAGTTACACATTAAATACTAACCCTTGGTCATGTTGTGATCACAGATGACACCAAGACCAAAACGATCATAGGAAGGAGGACCATCACAACCAAGGGACAAACACCCCAAAGCTGGCAGGGAATAGCAAGAATAAGCTTAGGAGTAGGTAGCAAAAACTCACACAATGGGACCTCTTTGAGATGAGCCTGAAGTGGAATAGATTTAATAGATTCCTAAAGAAGAGGTTATAATTGAACAATCCCAAGAGGAGAGGCACCAAGGCCCATACCAAGACTTAAGGTCAAATTAACAAAAGCCTACCTTAACACGATCAAGCCTTGTGATGTCCAATGCTCATTTCTCCAAGAACTAAACTTTGGATCATTCTTGGAGAATGCTCCATCAAAAGTCAAGACGCAGTTGCAAAACTCTTCCATGTGGCCAATTATCACTTCCAATGGGAAGTGGTACATGGGAGAGACATATCTCTTCTATAACAGTAGAAAGGTAGGAGCCACTGTGAGAATCAAGGGCATTTAGGTATCCTACTCAGCAAAAGCTATTGCGTAGGCTCCTGGTCTGCCTGATTCTAGCACCCATCTGGCAGAGATCTTCACGCATGTAGACCTAAAGGCAAAAAGGGAGTGGACCCAATGGTGTTATGGGATTGACCATAAGGAGTTTGACACACTCACATTGGCAAAGTGCATATACTTCAAGATAGTGGCTTATCACCTCAATCCAACGATGAGGCCTAACAAGGTGACTACTTCTCCACCTATGCATGTGTTGCTTTAAGTGGAAAATTTCCTATTAACCTTCCACAACTAATCAATTTGGAGATGGAAAAGTACTTCAAGGAAAATGAATGTGGAAGCAAAACCCTGCCCTTTCCATGCCTTATCAAAAAACTCTATAAAAGGACAAGGATATTCCGCTATGCAAATGACACAATCAAGCATACTTCCATTGCCTCCTAGTCTAAGACCATGAATGACAAGAACCTTGTTGTGTCTAAAGAAGAGGAGCAACAACTGCCATTTTCATCACCCACTCAAAAAACAATATCAGAGGCCCACACAGCCATTGAGCACCTACACAAAATTCGAGAGCAACTCTTGTGTGAGCGAGAGCAGTGAGCAGGAATAAGTAGTGGGGATCCATTTATGTATCATCCTGCAATGAGTCCCCTCAACAAAGTGGCTTGAATAATCAATCAAATAGAGTGAGGTGGGCTAATATTCTCATCCCAAAGAATGCAACTACCTACAAGGTCAAATCCTAGTGCTCAAGAGGTGACGATGTCTCTCTCACAACAACAACAATTTTCAAAAATCTCTCAAAATGTCACTACCTTTTTGGTGCGCCTGGAGGAGGGTGAGGGGGTAATTATCTTGTTAATGCAACACCAAGGGCAAGGGCAAGAGACTGCAGTAGAAGTGGTTGCTGATCAGATCATGGAAGTACTAAATGCATCTACTATCTCTGTACTAGACATTTATGTACTCAGAGATGTGTAGATGTTTGTAGGGATTGTTAGCTATTGATTGAGTGCAGCCCAACATGAGGAATTACTAGACCAACTAGTGGGAACTAGGAACCCAATTATAAATATCTTTGATTTTCTAGATGACATCACTACAACCCAGCCAGAGTAGCTTAAAGCAAAGAGCAAATGCATCATTTTGGAAAGACAAATGGAAATGGCTCAAGCACAAAACCAATGCTTGGCAGTGGAGGTTACCAAATTAAGAGCCCACCTTGCTGATCCTATGCTCCTCAACGCTACACTGACAAGAGATGAAGCTTTTCAATAGCTTCAAGATAAACTTAAACAAGTTAAGGTGAGGATGGTGATGACCGTCTTTGACTATTTTATGGCCAAGGCCAAGACATATTCAGTTTAGAAGGACTTGATCCAAATGCACTAAGAGAATGAGATGTTGACTGCAAAGAATCATTGCCTCTAGAATCTTGATGTGCAGAAACAATAGATTCAAGAATTCATCCATCAATAACAAGAGCAGCTAACCAAGGTAAACACTGAGCTTAGGAGATTGGTAGTGTCCTGTCTAAAATCATCGGTGCAAGGCTAGAATGAAACAGACACCGAGAGATCTATAGACAGGCATAGAAGACTCTACCTTTGCTTGAGGGCAAGCTGGAATGGACGAAGGCAAAGTGCCTTGAATGGTCCACACGCAGATCAAACGAGGACTTCCCCAACGTACGCACTTTGCAATGTGTTGGGTTATACGTAAACAATGCACATTAAATGTAAACCGTAGCGTAAACAGGCACAATAATGTAAACAAGAATGAAAACGTAAACTAAAAAAAAAAAATTGTAATAAATTTGGGCAAAATGTAAACTATTTTGTATTAAAAAATGATTACAGAGTGCACCGGTTAGAACATAGTTGTGGATTAATTAGAAGGTGGACGTTTAGCCCCAATGGGTGATGAAAGGTGCTAGGAGATGTAGGTTTTGGATTGCAGGGAAATGCAGCATCCAAGTCTGATGCCCAGCATACAGAGGTTGATGCCCAGATTTGTTAAGTATCTTTGATTCAGTTTTCTTTTTTGTGTCCTTTTGTAAAAATTGCGAACCCCTCCTTGATCTAGTGAAAAATTAGGATTTTTATGAGATCTTGAGCGTTAAATTCAGATCTGAGATGGGATGATTGGCTGTGGGATGCTGGAATTTCGGGTCTGGTGACATGTGGCTACATTGTCCGAGTGCAAAGAGAATTACAACTGTACAGCGTGTTGCATGCCAACGTGTACATGCTGGGCGTGCAGAGTATGTATGCTCAACGTATAGATCATGGAAGTGCATCATTTCGAGCTTGAATCTTTATTTTTGTGAGCCTGGGATGATGCCTAACAATTGCCTTACCTCTGAGAGTCAATTGTAGGTGGAGATCTTCTTCTGGGGTCCCTGTTTTGAGAGATCCTTGATGGTGCACGTTGGGCGTGCAGGAATGAAAACCCATCATTTGGAGCCCAAAACTTGATTTTCAAGAGCCTGAGAGCTGCTGGGAACCTTGGTGAAGGTCTTGGGTGGTCCAAACCCTCAATTTTGGCATGTTTTGGCTCATTTTTGGGGTCCAAAAATTGCTGCACACTGAGCTACACGCTAAGCTATACGCTGGGTGTGCAGACCTATGTGCAAGAAGTATACTTAGTCAAAACTAAGTGTTTTGAGTTTGAAACTTGTAGTTCTTATTGCCAGATGTTGATGTAGTCTCTAATGGATCTTGAGGAACTTTTACTTGCTTGATTCGACTCCGTTTGATGCTGTTTGTGAAGTTCGCAAGTTTCAGTCATGTTGGGAAGCATCATGACTTAGCTCGATGCTTGTCTGAAAGTGTTAGTTCCAAATTTTTGTGGTGTTTCAGGTAGCACAAAATAAAAATCTCTCTATGGAAGAAGTTCCCACCTTACACCAAAAATCTATGATTGAAATTACCACCTCAAAGAATGAGACTCTCAAATTTAAGAGAGTCAAGAACCACTACAAAGATTAGGTTGGCCTATAGAAACAAGTTAATGAAAAACACATCCAAATGGCTAAGGCAAAAATAAATGAGATCCTCCAATAACTCCAGCAAGGAAAAGAGGTGTGGCAACCTATTATTGATGGAACAGATGCCTACAACAAAGCAAAGATCTACATTAAGGAGTTGCAAATTGAAGAGATGACTAAATATATGGAGCTTGCCAATCTCCGATATGAAAACTTGGCAATGTTGACTATTAGATGGCCATGGTCAGAGTTGAAGCAAGTGGTAACTCATACATGCTATACAAGGAAAATTTTAAGCACCATAAGGAAACCAAGCAAAAGCTTAAGACTACAAACACTAAACTTGAAGTTCTTAGGGAAAGATTCATTGATCAAAGATTAACTGTTGAGAACCTGGCCAAAAGAATGAATGATTACCAAAAATTGTAGAATGCAATCAAGATGTTCAACATTGAATGCAAACAATTGGCTACCTAGTTTGTTAATGTCAAGGAGTTGTTCCCAACAATGCCCTATCCTTGAGATGTGCCCATTCTAGCCCACATTAATGAAGCTATGTGGACCATGCATGATCCTAGGAGTAAGGAGCAGAATATAAAAGCATTGTTGGATGTTTGTCATCTTCCACTAGTAGTTGCAATATCAACAGGACAACTGCAATAGCCTCAACCATCATGCGCTCCTAAAGTAAGAGAAGGTCCTTCGAAACCTCGGGAGCCTCCACTACTTAGGACCATTTAATCTTCTCCATCATCTTCATGCCATTAAAGGAATGGTGTTTTTCAATTTTGTCTTGGTGTTCAATTTTATCATCATAAATACCAGAAAATTTTGTAATGATTGTATATATGTACACTTGGGCACTTAGTGTTTGTTTATGTTTTTCGTCAGTCAGTAATTTCCTACCTTTCCAAATTTGTAAAGAACTTGACGACAAGTTTTCATTCAGTCGTGGGGGTATGATGAATTGTAAATTGGCTATGTTGACTAGGCCCCATCAACTAGGCCTCATCGACACATGATTTGATGCATTAACATGGCCCCATTGACATAGTGTTTATTTTTACCTATAAATACACACTTATCTACTATATTTATGGGGAGTCTTTTGTCATAATGTTGTAGAGCTTTTGTAGTTTTTCTTCTCTAGAGTTAGAATATTTTCCCAAGTGCCCACAGTAGGAGCTATTGAGTGTACGCATCTTTATTCGAGCATTGTTGTACTTGAGCACAATAGTGTGTGTGGCAATAAAAATGAGCTTTTTGATAAACCTTGTAGCACTTTGGCTAGATTAAATATTTTCTCATGCATTTAATGTTTTCAACAATTTTATTTAATGTTTTTAAGTAATTAAGCTAAGTTAAGCTAAATGAAATGTAATTGATTAAGCACATAAGCATGACCGCTTCGAGCATGCACATGACACTTGGTAATCTTAACGTTTGGTTACCTAGCAACATTATACATGTTCAAGGTGTGTATGAAAAGTGGGACCGAATGCTTATGTTAGGATCAGTTAGACCTTGGTTAGGTAGTTAGATTAAATTAGCAATTAAGTTACTTCATTCTTTTCATCCTTTATTTCAAGCACCCAAAACATAAAACATAAAAATAATAAAAATCATATACCTCGATTACACTTAACCATACCTTTACATATCACAAGTGTAATTGAGAAGACAACAAATGATTGTTAGGGCAAGTTCACTTCCTACAGGCTAGTGTACCAGAAGACAAAGAGTCCACAGAATTCGACCAGATCATGTGTGAATGATTAGTGATTTGTATGGTTGAGCATAGGGGTATTCGCCGTTCATCAGTGGGTATGGTTAAGTGAGATTATGGCATATAATATTTTATTTGTTTGTCATTTTTTATGATTAAAATATTTAAGGTAATAAAGTAATTAAAATATTAATTTTTAACCAATTATGGAATTAAGGATAATCTAAACTATCCTAAGCATGAAGCGTCCATTCCCACTTTCTATACCCATCTTGAACCTGTATTAATGTTATTGAGATTACCAAGTGTCCACTACTAGGCAAACCAAGTATTCACTACTGGGATTACCAAACATTAATATATTATGCTCAAAGTGATCATACTTACACTAGTATGGAATATAATATTAATTTCCTAAGTGCACAAATGTAAAATGCATTCAAAGTAAGATGTTTGAAAATAAACTAAGTGCTAAGCCAAATGCTACAATGGAAGGAATCATTGTTGATTTTATTATTGTTTATGAAATGTGTTTTGGTACAAGGCCACTTAGATGAAATTATATTCAATTAATTTATTTCATACTGTGAGCACTTAGAAGAAAATTTAACTAAGTCCTACGAATGTAAATCGTTAGAGCTTCACTCCAGAAATAACCCAAGAGTTTATAAATGTGAATGGTGCATGTATTTATATAAGCCTAGGGTGGAATGGTTTTAATGCATATTTGTCAATGTATTGAAAAATACCTCGATAAAGATGTGTTGACCAGGGTACGAATTACTATAAGTAATTCACAGCCTAAGCTTATATAAATACATGCACCATCGACATAGCTGACCAAAAGACTCTTCATTAATAGGACTTACTAGAAAAAACATTTTAAAGTCTTTATGAAATGCAAAAAAGAAAAAAGCCTACTAGTAATATTCGTTAGATTGATTGGTGGCTGCGAATTACTTGTAAAGTCAAAAACTATACAAGATGGTTTGTAGAGCAATTTGATAATCAAAAGTATCAAGTTGAAGAAGAGTTTACAGAATTTATCAATAAAATAAAAATTCATTTAGATAACCATCACTTTGATCTTTAACAAAGCATTATGTATCATAGTGTATTAATTGATTGAGATATTGCAGATGCTACATCGCATCTGCATTGACGCATCTCAGTTAGCTATTACATTGCAAATACTATGTCGTATTTGCTATATTGTAGATACTATATCACATCTGCTATAACTTAGTTGCATCAATGCATCCCTATTGACATAGCCAAATGAGTTAACATGTCCACATCAACATATTGTCTTAATTTACCTTTACATATGTGATAATTTGCTGCATATTTAGCACCATTTAGTCAATTATGTAGCTAAACTCTTGTAGTTTATTTCTATAATCTTAGCAACTAGTTAATGAATGCTTGCAGCATGGATTTGAGTCAATTGTACAATGTCTTATTCAAGTGACATTGTAGCTAGACATATTCAATGAATGACAATAAGATCGAAATTGATTTATATTCATTGTAGCACTTTAAGTTAGAATAGATTTACTTTCATTGTAATTTCCTTTATATGTATTTAGTTAATATTTGTATTCTCATGTATATTAATCAATTAGTAAAATAAGCATGTCTTGGCTTGAAAATGAGTTTTTATTAAGTCATGGGGGTATGAAGAATCATCAGTTGGTTGAGATATCTAAGAAAAAGTTAATTTTTAGTCAACTTCGATATCTTGGCTTCAATATCTTAGCCCTGATATCTTAGCCTCAATATCTTGGCCTCGTTGACTAGGCCCTGTCGACGCATGCAATGATGCGTTGATGAGGCATCATCAACATAATGTCTATTTTTACCTATAAATACGCATCCTCCCACCATGTATTAGCATTCTTTGGTCAATAGAGTAGCTGAACTCTTGCAATTTTATTCCATAGTCTTAAAGAACAGTCAGTGAGTTCTCATAGTGTGGATTTGAGTTAGTTGTATGACATCTTATTCGAGTGGTAATGTACTTGGACACATTCCATGAACGAGAATAAGATCAAGATTGATTCTTATTCATTACAACACATTGACTTAGATTAAATTTACATTTAATGCAATTTATATTCAATGCACTTAATTAATATTTACATTTCCATGCACATTAATGAATTGGCAGAATGACTGTAACTAGTTTCAAGTGTAAACAAGTGTTCTTTTGGTAATCCTAGCAGCATTATTACTTGGTTCACCTAGTAGCATAGCACTTGGTAATCCCAGTAGTGGATATGTGGGTTTAGGATGTGTACGACAAGTTGGGCACGGACACTCATTGCCCGTAGGCTAGTTTAGACTTTATGTTTTGTTGCTAATTAGTTAAATAATCAATTTCTTTATTATCATTAGAAGTAGCCTAAGGCCAAAACAACATCAAGAATCATATTCCTCACTTTGGACTAAACCATATGTGACAAAGCTAACTCTAGTCCAAGTGGGAAGATAGTGAACTACGATCAAGATATAATGATCTAGATGCCACAACTAGTCCCATCCATGGAATTCGATCAGATCATGCATCAACACTTGTGATTCGTATGGTTGGGCATAGGGGGTACCTAGTTGCTCATCAAGGATCAAGGTACAAATTTACTTAACATGCTCTTTGAATATGATTCTTATTTTATGATTAATAATCATCTACAACATATTAATACTCTATTAGCTAGAATGGAAAAATACCATATGTTATCTAACTCTCCCATCAATTAGCAAAAATCTACTACTTATTATAATGATAGAAGTTTAGGAATATCTTTTTTTTTTTAGCATAATCTAAATTTTTTGTGGAATTATGTGGTTGATAAAATTGAAGGGAAGCTTAATAAATGAAAAGAAAAAAAGCTAACCCTTGTTAGCAATCTTTTAGTTATTAAGTAAATGCTTAGATTTACTCATACCTATTACTCTAGTTATTGGGCTCTTACAAAAAAAATTTATGATAGAATTGATCATGTTATTTATTGGTTCTTTGGTCAACTAAGCAATATAACAAAGCCTTTTTTAGAGTTACTTGAGATATTTGTAGTAGCAAGAAAGATGAAGGACCTAGCCTCATTAATTATTATAACTAGGGTATTTCTCTCTTGGCTAAACGTATTACAATGCATATTGATGGAGAAGATGTTTGTATGTTCCTTTTAAGAAGCATACTTATGCAAGGAAAACCTAAAAATGATAAGCATTGGTCTTCTAATAAATTTCTTTGCTATCTTCTTTTTCCTTAGGCCATTTCTATCCTAGTTCTTTGATTCTAAAACAAATTTGGAAGAGATGGTGAAACCTTCGTAAGTATTGAAATTATAAATATGTTATAGTTTCACAAGATATGCTTAAGCAAATTAGCCCATGGTAGCTTATTTTTAAAGAAGGATCTTAGGCTACTAATTCATCTAGATTATGTACCACTTGAGGAAAATTTGGTATCATTGCAATTTCCTATCTACGTGTGCATGATAGATAGATTACATAGGAGGCATCTAGCCTCTATGGTCTAAATATAAAGTGATAAAAAGTTTTTGAAAATTTAATTTATGATCTTAAGAATTTATTTAAAGTTGATAATAATTTGCATCAAGCTTTTCCATCCATTTTTTGGAAGGATGACAAATTTGTTTTTCCTTTCAACTTCAAACTTGTATACAATATTACTACCAAAAATGATTTTATTCATAACAAATTTAATAAGGCCTAGAAAATGCAATTATCACTACATTTTTTAATGAGGAAAATGAAAGATATATTGAGAATTCCTACCTTTCAAGAATTTCATAATTTTTTATCGTATCTTATTCATCAAAGTCTTCCTATCGAGCCTTATCTTCAACATACGGGAATTTTGTTTCTTCAATGTCCTCTTTATGGAATTGAAGACTCATTTTTTCTTAGTATATTTTTGGAAAAAATGTTTTGAAATGGACATCCATAATTTGAAACAACTTTCAATTAAACATCAATGATATCATTCTTGGTAATCAACCTACTTTATCTACTTTCTTTATTTGCATTTGGAAGTATCTTCAGCCATTTGTTCTATATTTTATTTGGAAGCTTTAGTGTGTAGTTATGTTTTAGTAACAAGAGCATACCTATGACCTTTCTTCAAGAGTTAAATATCAGATTCTCCAAGATGTCACTTTTAAATTACAAATTTAAGCAAAAATGCTTATAGTGAAAGTTGAACAATTAATTTATGTTCCTACAACATTTTTTTTTTTTTGCTTTGGATGCTCAAGCATGGAATGCTTCTTTTCTCTTTATAGAGGTTTTGCTCATTTGTTTTTACAATAAACTCTTTAATAAGAAGTGAAAACTCATTAATGAGCAGCAAGGTACCTCTACGCCCAACCATATGAATCATAAGCGTTCATGTGCAATCCAGTCGAATTTTGTAGATTGTAATTACTAAGTACACTAGAGCTAAATAGTGTATGTGTGTTGTTTATTCATTATCTTCCCAATCCAACTTCTGGAATGTAATTGTATGGTTAAGTGTGACTAAAGCATATGATTTTTATTGTTTTGTGTTTTTATGGAATTACTCACCTAGAACAAGAATAAAAGTAAGAGTGATTAAAAATAAAAGTGTTGATTGCTAAGGAAACTAAAGTCTAATCTAGCCTAACACAAGTAACCATTCCCAGTCCCCAGACACATCCTGAACTTCGTGCAAACACTAATCGTTTATGAGCTACCAAGTGTCACATGTATGCTCGAAGGGATCGTGCTTATGTAATTTAACAATTTTCTTAATTCATCAAAATGAATTGCTGCGCTAATAACATGAATGTAAAATGCATAAAATAAAATATAAATGCATAAGAAAACAAATCTCAAGTGCTGCAAGGATGAATTAAAGTGCTTGTCTTTATTGACAACACAATGGTGTGCTTAGGTACATTAATGCTTGAATAAAGATCCATTCACACTTAGACCTCCTGTTGCAGGCACTTGAAAAATATTCTAACTTTCAAATAGATAGAATGCAAGAGTTTCGTTACTTAATTGCTAAAAGCATGCTCCCAATTATGCGCTTGGGCGCTGTATTTATAGACCCAAGAGTAACTCGGGAATAACTACTCTAATTATTACAGTAATCACTCTAATAATAACCACTTCATCATACCCCCATAACTAAATGAAAACTCATCCTCAAGTACAGAAGAAGAGGAACAAGTTCTTTACAAAATATATTAGGGGGGTGTTGACTTATTTGACTGACATGCAGAGTGACACAGAGAAAACAGACAAATACAAAAGTGCCTGAGCATACAATATTACAATTATGTACAAAATTGGTGTTCATGACAATTAGGAAAGAACACCAATGGATCTAGAGAACATCCAACCCCTCTTGGCAACAGAAGAATGAGGGAGAGGTAGAAGAGATCCAACGGTCATGAAAAATCTCTCGTGAGTGATATAGTTGCATCCTCCTTGGTGACGACAGTCCTGCTTCCAGTCCATGCTTCCCACTGCAATCACAACAAAACCAAGGATTAGTATATATAGTACATATATAATGGCTGAATACCTTGTCTCGTCAATGATTTTATCTAGCCAAGTTGTGATTGCGATAGATTGATTGCTTGATATTGTTAGTGGAAAGATTGATGAATAGGTTAAATAAGAGAAGTGATCCATACAATTCAGAAAAAGCTTGACACAAGGAGTAGTGGAAAGAGGGTATTCACAACAATAAAAAGGACTTCATTATAAACAGTTGTGAAGGTGCATACAATTTGGATGACATGGATGGGGTCAATAAAAAGAATTTGATTGTAACAATATCTAAGGGTAAAGAACTTAACTTAACCAAACCAAAAGATATGCAAGTGGGTTCTTCCCAAAGCAGGCACAGGCCTTTTATGCCCTTGCATAACTTCAAACCAAGGAGTCCGTGGGCTTCATGGATGATTAATGATTACGAAAAGTTAAGTGTAAAAACTCGAAAGTAACTGATTGAGAAACCCAACACATCAAACTAGAACACTGAATAAAAACATGAAACCGATAGTGAGGTGAGATATATAAAGCATAGATGGATGACAGAGAAAGTGGAATGGAGTTCCTAATTATGGTCACATGCAGCCTCTTGTAAAGTTTGTAATTAATTGACTTGGTAGGATCCTTCCTTAATCCAGATGAAAACCAACCACTTTCAGTGACTTCGCATCAACATTCTAAGACAAGTCCATCCCTTGAAATACAAGAATGCTTCCACAAAACAACCACCATTCCAAATGGGAGAGAAGATAGGAAGTAAGAAAGGGCCTTAGTTAGAGGAGACAAGACAAGTCTCATAACCAGTGCTTGTAGCCCTTTTATTTGATCTAAGGGGTGTGCTTTGAATTCTGTTTTTTTTTTGTGATGAGGACCACACTATGCAAGGACTTATTTGACTTCCTATTGTGAAATGATGTGGAACAATGAGAAGCTTACGAGAACACTCTTGCACACATGAAAACAGAAAAGCACAAAGAACACCACATCCCTTTAAAGCCACACCCTGTCCAAACCTTTGATTCCTTCCCAATTCCAAAAACTACACAAGTTACCAATTTATTAAAGTTGCATTAATGAAAAAGAGACCGCATGCTTCCAAAATAAGAAAAACCATAGAGTAAGTGGATGGGTGGATGATGTGGACTCATTGCCTGTGACATGAAAAGAAACCATGTCCTAGTCATCAATAACGACTATCAAAGTTAGAAACCAGACATCAACAATCAAATTACAAATAAAACATACCACCATCGAGTAATGCATTACCATTGTACCTACCACCTTATTAGCAGAAAAAGTAAAGAAACACACCAAACATAAGCAAATATAACCATAAAAGAAAGTAAAAGAGTAGACAATAGATATTGAAATATATTAATGATGGTGTAAAACAAAAACTAAGAAAAGACCAATAACCTTAAAAATACAAATATGTAAAACAAAAAAAAATGTAAAACAAAGAAGATGAAAATAAAAGGTTGTAAAACGAAAAATGTGTAAAATAAAAGAAATCAAAAACTAAGGAGCTACATAAAGTGTTAGTATGGGTGGCCATCTCCTCCATGACTAAGTTGGAAGAGAGAGATCTAAAAAATTGAGCGTGATTGTCCATCTGATGAGGTGTTTGTTGCGTTGGTTGGCTTGGACTCATGGAAAAGTTTTACTTGTTGGATGTTAACTAGTTGTTTCTTATTTGGGCTGTCAGGTTTGTAGATGATCATGGCCCTAGATGGAAAAGTTTCATCTATGATGTAAGGTCCTTGCCACAATGTTTGGAATTTCGTTCATTGGGGTACATGTGTAGGATTCCAATAAAGAACCTTTTCTCTTGGTTGAAACATTACTTTTCTTATTCTGAGGTCATGGCATTTCTTGTTGAATGCCTTATGCATCTCGTTGAATGACATGGCCATTAACTAATTTTTGCCTAGCAAGTTGAGCCTCATTAATTTTTCTTTCTGTGCTAGGCTTAAATCTAGGTCAAGGTCACATACTATGGAGAGCATACGGAGCTCAGATTGGATGGGCAAAGTTGGTAGCTTTCCGTACACAAGCTCATAGGGAGAATAACATATGGAAAGCTTCCATGTGGATCGATACGCCCAAAGAGCATCATTTAATTTAGTGCTCTAGTCCCTTCAATATTTGCTAATGGTACGCGTTAAGATTTTTGTAATCTTCTTATTAGTGACTTCAGCTTGACCATTGGCTTGGGGGTGATATGGTGTTATGAGTTTATGTCTAACCCCCAAGCGTTGCATCAATTTTTGGAAAGTGGCACCTGTAAAATGACTTCAAGGCGAAAGGCCCTCTTATTTATAGGCTGGGATAGGCGGCTACGTAAACGGGGCCATGCCGACGCAGGAAGGTTGCATCGACGGGGCCGCGTCGATGTGGCCGCGTATACGGAGCCCCGTATATGCGGCCTAGTCGATGCATCGACTATATAGCACTTCACTATACCCCCACAACTGAGTAAAAACTCATCCTCGAGTCAAAGAAAGTGAGGAACAAGCTCAATTGAATACACAGTGGATAGGTATGGGATTATTGACTGACTAGAAATTTATTCATGCCGCAGTGGAGAATTAAACAAAATTTGGACACAAACACAAAAGACAAAACTTGTGGAACGCATGGGGTTCCCGGTAGTGGTGGCTCCTCCATGGGTGCCTTTCCTTTATCCTGTGCATCAGGCTTTTGAGATTGATACCATTGAAGAAGCACCTGACGTTTCTCCTCTTCTATTTGAGGATTATGAGCCGTCCATGCTGATGTTCCAATGTTTGATGGTGTTGACACTTTTCATAGACACGGTAGCTGTGGGAACACTTGATTGGCCTTGACATGCCATGCCACAAATAGCCGTTGTTCCTCTTCATAGGCTTGGGCCCTGACCTCTCCTCCCTTTGCTTAGATAGATTATGCAGTAATAGGAGTTTCATGATGGATGCTAAATGATGGACTTCTGATCTGCATGTTTTGAATGAGGCCCTCGGCCTCTGCCTTCCCTAGGTCATTCGGTTGCATCGTGAGAAGGTCCTCCTTGTTGTCTTCTTTTAGGGGCCCATCTATAATCACACAAAGATTAATTATTAGTAAGGTTATTTGAAAAAAGTTCAATGATTTCATACCTTACTCATTGCCTTTAATAAATGTTGAATTCTTTGCTTAGTGTGATTTTAGAGTTAGAAATTTGTCAAGGAAGTTGCCCCAAAAGTTGAATGTCGAACCTGGTTTTGAGGAACATTTGATAACATAATGACAAAGGAAAGAATAGATTTGGCAATGAAATACTCAGAGGATATAAGATGATGTGGTGGTGTGCAACAAGTACAAATTACAAAAGTCACGCAAGTGGGTCCTCCCCAAAGTAGGTTCCAACCTCTATGCCCTTGCGTAACCACACCTTAAGATGTCCATAGGCATTAGAAGGGTTAAATGTAATCTATGTCAATGCAAAAAAACACACACATGTTAATGCCACCATGATGAGATATGAATTCAATGCTATACAAGACATGAGTCACAAATACATGAACAGCGAGATAGAATGAATTGGAGAAGGGATTGCAGAGATTGGGACGTGAGGTAACTGACTCAGGGCACAATGAATCCTACGTGTAAAGCATGATTAAGGTGTCATTAACCCGTCATTCCAAGATCAGGACCAAGCCCATTCCTCTAAATAGTGACATCACATTGTTTCATCTCATGATGAGCAACTATGAGAATACCACAACAACAAGGCGTACGAGCACTTGGCGTTTTGTTCAAGGGAGGAATGACTTTTGTTTTGTGGCACTTTGTTTTTCTTCTTTTTTTCTCTTTCTTTTTCTCTCTTTCTTTTTCTCTCTTTCTTTTTTTGAATACTGAATCTAAAGAAGCCACCAACCATCATACATGGGTGCATGTCTTTCTAGTGGGACCCCCTAGAACAACATTGGATTTTTGAGTGCCCTTTTGATTACTCTTACTCCCATTTTTCATTAGATCTACAAGGAGCTTAGTACAACCACGTTGCATGATAACTCCCACATACGTCACCAAAGAGAATCCACAAGTCCCCTTAATGTCACACCCTAATCATTCCCTCTTAGTCCATCCTTCTTCATTCTAGGTACAATGAACACAAAATTAATTTTAAGTTTGAAGAATGTCAAGAATATCATTGTACCCTCAAACAAAACCTCTTATTTGTAGAATAAATGAGTGGGTGCAATGGGCTCACTATCCAAATAATTGATTGTCGAGACTTGATAACATAGAACACACCTCAACCAATGATCCACATGAGTGTTTTCTTCGTAGATGAGATTACTTACAAAAAGATAAAACAATAAATTAAAAGGTGAAAAACTGGAAAACAAAAAGTTGAAAAATTAAAGAAACAACAAAGCATTTATTAATTCTATGTTGTTAGAATGGAGGGTACCCCCCATAACTAAACAGTTGAGCATGGCTAGAATTAATAAATGAAAGGTTGGGATCCTTGCATGTTGGAAGTATTGGGACCTAGTCATACTTACCCCATTGGGGTTCACACACTTGATTAGGGTTGACATAGTGGGGCAAGTTATAAGATGTGGTTAATTTATAAGGAGTTGACCCACTATGGTACTTGTAACCGTAAGATGGTATGCAAGGATCAACATGTCTCCCCATGTGGCAATATTCATTGGGCCCCATGGTTGTTGGAGTATTGAGTGGTGGCCTTGATAAGGTAACATGAGGCATTGGGTTCGAAGAGGAAGATGCACTACAGTGTTGGATTTGTGCTGAGTTGGCGGATGCAATGGTTTCTGAATTGTGGTGTCCCTTTCGACGGTCACGTCTAAAGAAGGGATGCCTTCGATGTTGTGAAGGACCTCCACTGTTGTTGACAGTAGCAGCATCAGTAACGTTTGTGGGTTGGTGCTGTGGTGCAAAATCTTCTGGCATAGCTAGTGGTGATGTAGGAGGAGGTGAATTATGAGAATATTGAGGTTGAGGAGAAGTGTAAGGCACATGAGGTGGTGATTTTGTTGGAGAGGACATGGATGGATAGTATTCGGGAGAATGATAACGATGAGGTGAGGTAGAGGATGCTGATCTTGTTGGAGAAACAGGGTGTTGAACATAATAAGCATTTGGCACTGAGACATATGAAGGGTATGGTCCAGTTGGCGGTGGCCTCCCCCACGACTGAGGTTTTTTCCACTGTTGTTAGACACAGTATTTTTGTACAAACTTTGGATGTAACATTCCTCCCTAATGCTTATGTAAATGTGACAAAATTGGACATTGGCCTTTGGGGTGATCATACAGACAAACGTTACATTGATACGTATGATTGGTAATTGAGTTCTTATCCCTATTCTCTTCTACCCTTTGTTTCGATTGTCGTGTGGTGTCCTGTCCTGTTTCTCGATTTGGCATAGGTTTTCCTCTAATAATGTTGGCATATTCTCCACATATTTCATGTACCCAGTCCATCATCTTATTGATCTTTGCCTCAATTTCATCTAGTGATTGTAGGATTGGCAAAGATGATTCCACCTCCTTGAAGTGAGTTGATTTCTCCTCTTCATGGTCATGGACCTTGGTTAAGTTGAGATTTTGTTCCTGTTGAGAACTTTCAACATTCTCCCATTTGGCTCTCTCTCCTTCTTCTTTTGCTAATCACTTAATAAGCTTTTGGAGTTGATGGGTTCGTAGCTCATATAGTTGACCTTAGGCATACATCCCTAGGGTCTCCCTTATTTCATTACGGAGCCCATCTATGATATGGTACATTAGCCTCTCCTCGGAGAACCCATGGCCTGGGCAGTTGTTTAACAGTGAATAATATCTTTCTAAGGCCATGTCCAAGGGTTCATGTTGTGCTTATTTCCATCCTTGGATTTGTTTCCTCAAGGTTGACACTCTTGCGTAGGTTTGATATTTTTCGTTAAAGACTTCTACCATTTTTGACTAACGTCATATTGAATTTGGTTTTAATGATCTATACCATACTTTTGCTTGGTCAACGAGTGTCATAGGGAAGAGCTTAAGTTTTTGCCAATTATCAATGTTATTCCATGTGCAAGCATCGTAGAAGGCTTGTAAATGTTGATGCGGATCTAAGTCATAGCCTCCTAAAAATTTTGGAAAGTTGTTTAAATCGAGCCTGGGTAGACGGCTCTCTTTACGATGCCTACGGGAGATTCGAACAGCCTCCTGTATTTGCATTAAGCTTGTAGTGGCTAGTGGGGGTTCATCATCATCTTGTAAGTTATACCTTCATGTGTTGGGATGATGTTGCTTTCGTTCATGTTTATAAGAAACCCCCACTTCAGGTTGTGTACTCCAATCTTCATCATCATATAGTTCGTTGGTTCTCCAATGAACTTCCTCACTAAGTGTGGCATTATTGTAATCTTATAGGAGAGGCATTGTTGTAAAACTGTGTGTGAATTTAGATGTGACTTTTTTTTATAATTGTTTCTTGCTAAAAAGATGTATTGTTAATTTCTATACAGCGACCTTGTATGATATAACTAATCTAGATAACTAGCACCATCCCCAGCAACGGCGCTAATGATGAGCGACTAGGTACCCCTACACCCAACCATACGAATCATGAGCGTTCACGCGCGACTCAGTCGAAATCCGCAAACTGTAAGCACTTAACATACACCAAACTTCTAACCAGTGAAACCTTGGGTTAGAATGGTTGTTGTCATCCTAATCTCACTTGTGAAGTTCTGTTTACGATGGTTAAGTGAGACTAAGGCTAATGATTTTTATATCTTTTTAATTATCTTTTCGGCGACTAATTATCTTGGAAAATAAGGATAGACTATTAATTAATCTAAAATTATCTTAATCTAAATCTTAACTACTCCTAACATAAGTATTTGGTCCCATCTTCCGAGCACGTTCTAAGCATCTCCTAACACTTCTGGGTTACCAGACGTTAAACGTCAATGGGCTTACCAAGTGTTTGGATTATGTTCGAGATGGTCATACTTATGGCCTTAACGAACTATGAATGAACAATAGAAATTGAAATTACAATAACGAAAATTTAAGTAATTAACAAGTAACTAATAAAGCATAAACATATTAAACTATTAATTGCATAAAATAACTAAGTCCAAATGCTGCAAGGATTGCTTGAATAGTTTGTCTTTATTGCCGTCACGCCAATGGGCTTAGATACATCAATGCTCAAATAAAGAGCCGATCACTTTTCTTACACCTGCTACGGGCACTTGGAAAATATTCTATCTCCTGCGGGAACAAACTGCAAGAGGTTCGCTACAACTACTCAAAAGATGCCTAAATGAGGTAGAAGGCCCTCTTATTTATAGGTCGAGATAAGCGGCTACGTAAACAGGGCCATGTCGATGCAGGAAGGTTGCATCGACAGGGTTGCATCGATGCGGCCGCGTATACGGGGCCCCGTATACGCAGCCTCGTTGATGCATTGACTATATAGTGCTTCATCAATAAGGTACACGAAACCTATTTATGATGTTTTGTTATACAAACCGAGCAGCAGTGGTGGATATATAGTCAGTGACAACTGTTGCTTCTGTCCACTTGGTACAATAGTCAACCACTCCGACCGGTAGTGTGTTTAATTCAAGGGGCTCTTATTTAAAATTGTCAAGAATTTCCAACTCATCCCAATTAACATCATCATTTGCTCCTTTAGAGAGCTAGTGGTGAACTTACTTGAGTTTATCCATATTTGCAATGTACTTGTACATTAGGCCCTCAGTCGGTTCTATGCATAATGTACTACTGCTCGTATCAATTGTTAGCCATTGGGTGCCCTCTTGTTTTGTGGCTGCTATGTATAAACATCTTTGGATCTCAGCTTCTGGTG
Source organism: Gnetum montanum (assembly GCA_015680685.1). Lineage (NCBI taxonomy): Eukaryota > Viridiplantae > Streptophyta > Gnetopsida > Gnetales > Gnetaceae > Gnetum > Gnetum montanum. The sequence continues at coordinate 510,105 of MNCI01005867.1, forward strand.
CACATTGCTTGTATGTAGAGATAGATGTTTACTTTACTAACCATAACTTCTGCACACAATGGCACCCTAAATCACTACATGCGATACATGGAACTCTCTTCTTCTTGATCTTTCCAAACTCATTTTCTTTTGATATCTCCAAGGAAAGATCTCTAATGTTTATTTTGGCATCAATAGTACTTAGCCATGCCCTTCCCATGATGATTGGAAAGTCCCCATTGTAGTTCTCCACTTTAATTACTAGGAAATCAACTGGATGTGACCACCCACAAATGGTGGTGACGATGTCTTCAACTAGTCCTAATGAAACAGTGATGGACTGGTTCACTAGTTCCAACTGAATGTTGCTCTTCTTCAAAGGAGGAAGGTTCCACATTGTGTACATCTCATGCGAGATTAAATTAACACTAGAACCAGAATCCAAAAGAGCTTTGCCAGGCTCATTCCCAGCAATTTGTAAGTAAACTAGGGAACTCCTAGGATTAGCTAATTTTTTGGGTAGGTTACCAGCTCAAATCTAATCAAATACAACATGTGTCAGCATTACAGTATGGATTCGAGAGGAATTTTGGTTTGAAGGGGACTCAGATTAAAAAGAAATAGAGGAAGGTGGAGGAGCAGGGTTACCAACCACTGATGTATTCAAGATCTTTGGTGGATTGCGGGGTTGGAAGAAGGGTCTTTTCTTTGTTCATGGTTCTAACCTATCGGATGGGTTAACCGATTGCAGGTTAACTATCCTTGTAGCATTCCTTTGCTGTGGTTGTGCAAGCAATTCACCCTGCAGGGATGGAGCAAGTCGTAGTTGTGCAAGAGGTGGAGGAATAAGTGTAGGGATAGAAGGTACATGAGGATAGTAGGTGGTATCCCTCCTTGGATAGGGTGATTGATATATTTCATGAGGGTAGTGGTGAGACTAGTAAGCAGCAATATGACTAGATGAGTTCCTTGGAGATGAAGGTTGCTGAACATAATAACCATAGGGATCTGGTTGCTGATAAGGGTATTGCTATCTTGGAGGTGGCAATGCCCACGATTGTGGTTGTTCCCACTACTGATATACTTCGTAAGGTTGCAAAGGAGTTTCACTTAGATAGTATTGCTATGGTTGGTGGAACTGTCAAGGATTGCCTTGTGGATAAGGCAATATTTTGGGTGTTTGCCTTTGTGCAAGTCGTGGATGTAAGGCATACACCCTAGATTCCTACAAGTGTAATATAATTGGGCAACAGCCCTTAGGATGTTCATATTGGGAAACATCACACCCACCATCATCATCTGAATCACTATCTGCAACCATCTTACCTTTACCTTTAGATATGGCACGTTCAGTCTTCTTACATCTCTGACGCTCTCATTCACCACTTTTCTCCTTGGACTCTTTAGTAATTTTTAAAATAGCTTGAAACTTATTGTCCATGGAGTCCCATAATTGATCAACCTTAGCCATAATTTCTGACTACAATTTTTGAAATGGCAAGGTTTTCTGATTCACCACCTCATCTTTGGCAAATTCATTCTTACTATCACAAAATCTAATCCCTTTCTTTCAAATAGAAGGGTCTCTATTGTATTCTTCTACACTTTCACATTTTCTAAGCTCTCCCTCCTCTTTGGCTACCTGCTCAATTAATCTTTGAATTTGACGTGCACTCAACTCTGTCAATCTCCCTTGGGCATAGACGCCAAGGATTTTTCTAGTTTTAGATCGCAACTCATCTATGATATGGTGAAGTTGATCAAGCTAAGAGTATCCATGGTCAGGACACCTGTGCAATAGAGAGTAGTATCGGCCAATAGTAGCATCCAAGGGCTCATGATTTCCTTATTTCCACCCTTGAATTTGTTTTCTTAAATTGGATACTCAGGAGTACATTTGATATTTATCATTGAATAATTTCCAACATCATACTCCATCGCCTAATTGATTTTGATTCCAAGGATTGATACCAAGTTTTTGCTTCCTTTATGAGTGTTCTTGGAAATAATTTCAACTTTTGCCATTTATTTTTAATATTCTGCAAGGTACATGTATCTTGGAAAGCCTGGAGATGATTTTGTGGATCAACATCATATCCTCCCTTGAATTGAGGGATATTGTTCATATCAAGCCTCTTTATTCTGCTGTCCTTCACATGCCTTGTTGGAATCCTCACAGCCTCTACAATATTCAACATGCCCCAAGTAGCAAGTAGAGGTTCATCAAGGCCATGACTATGGTGCCTACGATGCTCCCTACTAGCCCTTCTTTCTTGATGATGGGCCTCTCTAGATTGTCCACGTCTTCGGTCACGACTGTCTCGATGGTGCCTTCTATTGTTCTGGTCCCGTCGATCACCTCCATCATAGTTATTTCATTTGCGATCACAATTTGAGCCTGATGAAGAAGAAGATGACAATGAAGGAGAAGAAGAAGGGAAACTTGCTCTGTGGTGACACCTATCACCCTTCCTTCGATACTCGCAACCATGATCACGATCATGATCTCCTTTATCCTCCTTTTTCTGACTTGCCTCTCTGGATCCATTTTTGTCATTGGATCCATTTTAACCAAAACCTGGATCATGAACTATGGATTGTACATTCTAGTTAAGGGCTCCTTGAACAAAATCAAAGAGAGGAGAATCACTAAAGAAGTGATCACCTTCATCAATTGGGCCAAGCAGAGGTGGAAATATGTTTGACCCCTTGTCCTTCATAAGCTTGTACTGATGCTCCAACTAATGATCCTTTAATCTTTGTGCTTTAGTGGGATGATAATCCCTTGAGTCGGGATCTTGCATCTCATATTCTCCATGGAGATGTTAAAGCCTGTGTCATGCCAACATTAATTGAAGCATTGTTGGAACATATTGGTTAGGTGGCAACATAATGTTGTGCCACTGCATCAGTTCATCTTGATGTAAGATGAAGGTAAAGTCTAGTACATACTCATTAGGATGAACATATACCACTCAGTATTGTTGAGGTACTTGAACTGCCCTAGGCAAAGATGGGCTTCTGTGAGAAGAAGACATTTTGTGTTAATAAACAGTGTGCAATTAAAATTTAATTTAATGATAATAATGATAATTTTTGTTTTCGTAGGATTTGATGCTTAGGGTTCGAATAACAAGGGTACTAGATTTCACTAGGCTTAGATAGTGCACAAAGAACTACAGTCCTCAGCAATGGCGCCAATGATGAGCGGTAAGGTACCCCTACGCCCAACCATACGAATCACAAGTGTTCACATGCAGTTCAGTTGAATTCCGCAGACTGTAATTACTAAGTACACTAGAGCTAAACAGTGTGTGTGTGTTGTTCGTTTGTTGTCTTCCCAATCCCACTTGTGAAATGTAATTGTATGGTTAAGTGTGACTGAGGCATATGATTTTTATTGTTTTGTGTTTTTATGGAATTACTCACCTAGAACAAGAATAAAAGTAAGAGTGATTAAAAATAAAAGTGATTAATTACTAAGGAAACTAAAGTCTAATCTAGCCTAACACAAGGAACTGTTCCCACTCCCTAGACACATCCTGAACTTCGTGCAAACACTGTTGGGCTATCAAATGCTAATCATTTCTGAGCTACCAAGTGTCACACGTATGCTTGAAGGGATTATGCTTGTGTAACTTAACATTTTGCTTAATTGATCAAAATGAATTACTGTGCTAATAACACAAATGTAAAGTGCATAAAATAAAATGAAATAAAATATAAATGCGTAAGAAAACAAATTTCAAGTGCTGCAAGGATGAATTAAAGAGCTCGTCTTTATTGCCAACACAATGGTGTGCTCAGGTACATTAATGCTTGAATAAAGATCTGTTCACACTTAAACCTCCTGTTGCAGGCACTTGGAAAATATTCTAACTTTCAAATAGACAGATTGCAAGAGTTTTGCTACTTGGCTACTAAAAACATGCTTCCAATTGTGCACTTGGGCATTGCATTTATAGACCCATGAATAACCTAGGAATAACCACTCTATTAATTAGAATAACCGCTCTAATAATAACCACTCTAATAATTAAAGTGACTGCTTCATCACTCATGGAGGTGGTTCTAAAAGAGGGAATGGTGTGATCCTTTTCTTACCTTAAAGAAGAGGTTTTTAGGATTGATTGTAAAGATGAAAACCTATAAAGGCATTCCAAAACTATTGGGCTTTTTCTTTAGACTCTCTCTTTATTGATCTAATGTACCATAAAATTTTAAATATTATTATTTATTTTATTAGGGTTTGAGAACAACACCTCATATCCACTGCAACCAAAATATAACGATGTGTTAAATACTTGTTGGAATTAAACTTGTAGTATGCAAATCACAAGGTGCATGCTCTAACCAACTAAGCAATGCTTCATTGACATTAAGTTTATTTTTAAGTCCTTACGTTTTAACATTTAAAAGATTGAAGTTAGTTTTTATTTAATAAGTATCTATTTTTTGTATCCTATCTTTAAAGGAAAACATTTTTTTGTCAATGCTATCTTTTTATATGAGTTGTTAAAACTTTATTTGAAAATCTTAGCTCAACTTTTAGGTTTATATATATATGCAACAAACAGCAAGTTGCTTTGCCTACTAACAATATATATCTAAGAGTAATGCATATAGTTAGGGTTTTGCTCATTTACTAACCCTCCCAGGTCCAACTTAGTTGAACGAGGGTTGTAACTTCAAGTGATGATCCTTTACGAGCTAAAAATTAGTTGTGTTCATAATTTTACAAATTGCATGAGGTAAGATTTATTAATCTCCTAAAACTAGCTTATATATATATAAATTGGTCGAGATGATTAAAAAAAATGATATTAACCAAGCCTGACTACTGGACGAGGTAACAAGATAACTAAAAATGTAATCACTCATCCCTCCTCTATTTCTCTACCACTTATCCAATTTAGTTATATCCTCTTGATCAAGTTTGCTCTTTCTTTGTTTGTTCATTGTGTTTTTGAGAAATAAATTTCTTGCATAATAGGATTGAGCAAAAGGCAAAATACAATGATAAGTATGAACTTAATATGCCTAATCCTCTAATTGAGCAAAACGAACTTTTTGTGCAATTCTACTTGAAGATGTTTAGCATCTGAAATTTTTTTGTATCTTTGCACATGGAAAGGAGGATGAATCTTTAAAGAATCAATGGTCTTGACTCCAGATAATGCAACAAACGTTAGACTGTAAGTTCTTTTGTGTAGCGGTTTCACAGGCTATGAGTATAATTTAATTATTATTTTTATTTTTTAAGTTATCTTCACTATTTGCATTCCAAATAATATATATTGGCAAACATAAATTGGTTAAAATAAAAGTTTATATATTTTGTATATGTTGATGAAGAAATACATTGCACAATTATTGCAACAAACATTACAGAGCTATATAATAGGATTGAGCAAAAGGCAAAATACAATGGTAAGTGTGAACTCAATATGTCTGATTCTCCAACTGAGCAAAAGAAACTTCTTGTGCAATTCTATCCTGGAGATGTTTAGCATCTGAAATCTTTCTATATCTTGGCACATGAAAAGGAGGATGAATCTTTAAAGAATCAATGGTCTTGACTCTAGATAATGCAACAAATGTTAGACTCGTAACTTTTCTTGAACCAATGTGAATAGTAGCCTTATCTAATGTCATTTCTTAAGATTTATGAATAGTCATGACCCATGGCAACCGTAATGCTGACTGATGAGATGCTCCTCGGACCACAGGTACAATTGGCACATGATGAGAATTACCATTATCAAAGGCACATTCGATGTAGGAGTCAAAATCAACAATAACGTATACTAGTAATGCAGGTGGCTATTTACCTTAAGGATACATAATACTGTGAATTATGCCAAGTGCACCATTCACCAATCTTGCTTACCAAAGGTTGATTGTGAACATTACCCTTACACCTTCACATATAAGCAGAAATTGCATTACTTGTTGCAGTAGATAGTTGTTGCACTCCTTGTTGCAATAGATGGTTGTTGTTGCTGATCTTGAAGAGAGTGTTCTTCACCTTCTCTATTGGGACTAATAGCAGCAGAATCCATGTTTCTAAAAATGCATGAATTCCAATATTGCACCTCTTAATCTTGTAACAGGATGTCTAAGTTCAATATCTTTAAATACTGCATCACATTGTAACTGTCATCACCTTAACCGTTACCATGATTGTAACCGTCACTGTAACCATAAGTAACCATAATCGTCACCATTTATAATAATAATAAATATTCAATATCACCTAGTGATATATATGTTATAAATTTATAATAATGATAAATATTAGTGATATATATGTTATAAATTATTTATGTACCATGCGGTTCCCTTCGGTCGCCTTTTAAAGTAGTTAAATTGTCCCGCTAGATATCTTGTCTCGCAAACCATGGATGTACATCGCATTTTCATGAACATGCAACCAGCGCGATTGTTAAATCTTAAAGTTTTCATAAAGTAGAACAGCTTGTATTCTAATTTGGGATCCCGCGATTAAAGTTAGTGACCAGATAAAGACGCAATTGATAGACGAAATTTCCCTGTTCATCCTAAACAAACAAGGAAACACATGCCAGAGAAGAAAGAGTGGGCAGATCTACATGCACGGAATGGAATACAAAGTTCAGGCTACCCAGCAAGCAACTACGAAAATGGATGAAATTAGAACATGCAATGTATGGATGAAAACATAGATTGCGTTGGTGAATAGTCACACCGACAGTTCAAGTACATGGTACTTAGGCAAGTGTTTTTTTGAATCCCCATGACTTTCAATTTTAAGGTACCAGAATCCCATACCAAGTTTGAATCCCAATGCCCCCTTAGCACTAAATGCTTTCCCACCAAGATTTAATGAACCTTAGCACATGGTAGCACCCACCCACCCACCCACCTATCTGAACTTTGAATCGTATTCCCCCTTTTTCACATGCTCAACACCAGAAAACCAAATCAACACTCCACACAATATCTAGATAACAAAAATTTGAGAAAAAAAGTTGCATGTAAAATCCAATGCGTGCCTGTGCCTGTGCATGTGCATGTCCATGCATGCATGCTGTACCGAACGCAACTTGACTTTTTCAACCATTTTGATATCCCGAGGACGCCACGTCAGCGCTGCCAGCACGAGTTCTCGCGGCAACCAGGAATAGTAAATTTCGAAAATAATGCGGAAAGTAAATCCCAAAGTGCGTCCGGAATCATGACATGGACAGCGATGAAGCAAGACGAAACCGACCTAAAATAAAATAAAATAAATACGGATAAAAAAAAAGCGGTGAAAAAGCAGAGCTGGTACCTGATGCCTGGGCCTTTGTCGAGGTCGGGGGCCTATGCCTTTCCTCCATTTCCGCGTTCTCTGGCTGCAACATGACATGCCTGTAAAACCCTAGCAGCCCAGCCCAGCCAAGGCAAGCAAGCGTTTTGTTTTCCAAGTTTTAGAGATACATACATGCAAGCAAGCAAGAAGATCAACGTAAACGAAAATGGAGAGAGAAAGCGAAATATAGCGCTGTGCCCATCACACCGTAATATTTTGCGCATATCTCGCGGAGACGCGTCAAATTTCTATTTATCTGAACAACACACAACAATACAGCTCAGCCTTTTCCTTCTCCCCTTCCTCCCTCTCTCTCTCTTGTCTATCTCGCTCGCTCTGTATGTCTCCTTTCGCTATCTTTGGAAGGCCGTGCCGTTCATTGTTGCCATTTTTTGCTTCATCCTCTCCTCTTTGCCATTGCGGCTGTTGACTGTAGGCAGCGTAATTGCAGACCGCGTTTGAAACCTTTTTAATGACCTAATTTTTGTTATTGAATCTTCGTTTCTTCTTCGTTGGCTGAACGAGCAACAGAGGTTTTTAAGATGCATATGCTTGTGTTGCCGCACAATCAGCATCAGGCACAGGCACTTTGACTGTATAAACAAACGGGGACGAGGCTGTCTGCCTTGCTTGCTCTTAATAACACCCTCGCCTTCCTGCGCTGCTGTTTTTCTTTCCGGGCCTTGTAGACGCATTCGTTTTTTCTTTTTTCTTTGGCTTGAGTCTTGCTCCGGTTTATCCTTATTTTTTGCCTTTGGTTGTAAGGGTTTTTGTCCGGTCATTTTTTGCCGGTTTTCAAAGAAATGTATTTTAGGCAGTTTGGAATGTATTTGTGTGGAATATACGCAATTTTGTTGATATAAATGTAACTGCCAGATTCCAAACTTTTGAAACTGCCTGCAGCTCCGTCAATATTCCTGCAAGCATCTACTGTGTAAAAGTATATCCCTTGTGTTGATTATTATGTTATGTTTTGGTTTCCCTGTAACATTTTGTACATACAGGAGCATGCATTAGGAAGGTTTTGCAGTTCCAGCCATTGAGGCATTGGGACTCTTACAAGTTAAAAAGACATTGCCATTGCAATGTGCAGGTGCTCATTTCCGTGTATTCAATATTGGCATTAGCATTGGCAGCGACAGTTGTGTTTGTCTTTGCTATCTTGTTGTTAGGATTATCAAACCTCATTCCCTGCACCTCTGGTCCTTTGTTTCTGAGATTCGGCCGACAGTGAATTTGGAGGCATCATATATGGGCAAACAGGGACCTTGCTGCCACTGTGGAATATCCAGTGAGTTTTCATAATTTTTTTCTTTATCTCCACGCTGGTTCATTTGATTTCATAAATCTGGAGCATAACTACTTCTGCCAAAGAGTTGAGCTACTCTAGCCAATGTTTTACAGCAAATTATTAAAGTTTACCAGGTTGAACGAAGCCTACAAAGGAAATGACGTGTTCTGATATCAAGTGAATGTCAACGAATGATTTTAAGTTGTGGAAAAAAATAATTTTGGACCCTATGCTTCTTTTAGGGGACCTTGTCGGTATTAATGTTTGCATTTTGGAAGGCTATGGCCTGGCAAGATTTTAGATTCTGCAAGGAGGTGCTGAGGCAACTTCTTGATAACCTGAAGCCGAAAAAGCACAATTTGAGAGGATGTTTTTTTTTAAATAAAAAATTTATAAGCTGAGAAGAGAAACATGAAATGTTCTTTCCTCAACGAATGAATTGCAACCGAACCCATGGAATGAATTACGAGATTGAATTTGAATTTCATGATAAAGACTAGTAGATGTATTCAACAAATTGTGTAAAAGTTGGAATTGCTTGGATTTGGTTGAGTTAGAGAATGGCATTTCACTGGAAAGGTTTATATTTCCTTAAACATATTTTATTACAAAAGAATATTTCAAGCATGGACTTTGCTAATAAGGTGATAAGTCAATAGGTAATTCGTTAGTTGTCAACCAACAAGGTCTGAGTTTGATTTATGACCCAGGCATTGCTATAGTTATGTTGCACCTATGCCTTTCAGGGCATGAGTACCCCGAAGTGGGTGAAATGAGTCCCCTGTATGGCTAGGGCACCATTCAGTTAGATTATATAATCTTTATTCTTCATTTTTTTTAAAATGCTATGCTTAATTTTATATAAAAAAGACATGCTGTGCGTTAAAACTTTTATATTCAACCATGGTTTTCATTCTTACTCGAATATAAAAGGCCATTTTCTTTTTTCTGGTCTTCATTTCACATTTTGCCTTGGTCCTAACCAAAGTTATTCGGGTTTCATGCTTATGTTTTAAAATGTTTAAATTTCTGAAGTGTTATTAAAGAGTGTCTATATATAAGCCCTGTAGATGATATCCATTTGTTTTGTTACAATTAAATTGAAAGTTGTGGTTAAGGTACTCACTTTAAACTAAGTTTTATGTAATAGTACTAAAATTTTGTTTGACTACCTATTGGAACAATAATTATCAGGTAAAGATTGGACAGGAATTCTGTAATACGTTTACTTATGTAAACTCCATGTGTGAAGGCTGCATCAGCATTGACCATTTTGATTTAGTTTTGAGTAATATTGTTTATCATATAATTAGCCAACCCCATATTGTTAGGACAAGGCCAGGATGATAATGATGATTGTTTATCATCTAGTGCAGCATATGTTAAATGAGAATTTAACTGACAAGAGGTAGCTAGAAATTGCAGGACAAATAAATTATTTTTTTTAAAAGTGCTTGTGAGAATGTTGGGGTTATTGACAACAAATTGTTCTATCAACAATCAAAGTTACCCTCACATTTTATTGAGTGACTAGATCTTCTTTATTGAAATGCTTATTCAAGTCGCTGTATCATCTATTTATGAGATTCCTACACAAACATTGACTTGTAAACAATTTACAAAATGGAAAGTTGGTTAACAATTTCTTGTGCAATTTTTTTTGTTGTGTGTGTCTTTCTGTTTTCTTTTTTTGCAGTGTAATATTCATTAAGAGTTTCTGTCAAAGCTCCAAGCCAGTTGTTGTCCATTATCAAATATTTTTTAGATGATAGGATTTGACCAACCCAGACTTTGGGTCCTACGAAGTATCAACTATTTTTCCATTCCTTTTTCATGCACTTGAATGTTTTTTTGCAAGCAAGCTATCTTTATGATGTATACGTAAATATGAAGCCTAGACATGTGGACTTATGTTAGGGGGCATCATTTGAAGTGATGGTAAGGTGCTTGTTTCTTGAGTTGTAAGATTGGAGTTTGAGGGTGAACACAGCCACTTGAAAAGAGGTTAGGCTTTTGCTCATCTACCAACTCTCCCAAGACCTTACTTGTTAAGATAGGCATTGAGCGTCTGGGTGATGACCCTTTTTACACACGTGGGCTGAAGTTATGATAATTTTATTTGGCTTCAATTTTATATGCTGTGGTTATGGGAAGTCCTTACTGAAGCATAAGGAAAGGGAATTTTGATCTTTTAGGATTTTGGTCTTCTATACAATATTGTATGGCCAATGGTTTTGATAAGCTACCCTGTAATCTGTCCTACTTTCAATGGAAAATTTGATGTATAAATTCTGCATTATTAATATGCAAGCCATATGTATGAATTTAATACCTGAGAATGCGTTGCACTTTTATAGTCTAACTGGCTATGATTTTATTGTGAAAACCATTAAAGGGGGCATTGGAGTTAGACCTGGGAACCAAAGACAATGGAACTGTATACAAGCTAACTTCTGTATGCAATGCTGTGTGAACAGGGGTTTTGATATGTTCTACTGTGTCTGTTCCACGTTAGAGGATGAATTTGATATAAAACTTATGCATTTTTAATATATGGGGCGAATACCCATGAATTTATAACCTGAGACTGTGTTGCACTTTAAAAGTCTGACTAAAGTATGATTTTGTTATGGAAATCATCCAAGGGTGCTTTGGAGTTAGACATGGAAATCAAAGAATCTAGAACTGTATGCATGTGAATTCACTTACATCATTGCAATGAACACAGTTTGTATGCTGTTATTAGATTGAAATACAAGACTTGAGCATTTTAAGGCATGATAATTGTTTTGATTTACCTGTCATTTATGCAAAATTCAAACCTAATGTCTTTTAGGCCCCTTATACCTTTTTTTTGAGTATTGAGAACATGAATGCCACAGCTGTCTTTGAAAATGAATATGTTCCTCAAATTTGCGTCTGTTAATCCCGCTAGCAAGAATACATCAAATTTGGGTGTGTTATAGAAATTTACATTGTGACATTTGTTCTTTTGTAACTTTTGTAAGTATTAGAGAATTTGAATTTAGAAGCCATTTTTGATTCCATTTGATTGTCAGGAAGCTTAAAAATTTAAAACCTGTGATGCAGCTACTCCGCTGTGGCGAAATGGACCTCCAGAGAAGCCAGTTCTTTGCAATGCATGCGGATCAAGATGGCGTACAAAAGGCACTCTTGCAAATTATATGCCTATGCATTCAGGGGGCTGTGGAGCTAATGCCTCTTTGGAGTACAGATGGCCAAGAGGAAAGAAGACATCTCAAAAGATAAAAGAACAGAAGTCGTACAAGAAGAAGGAGCCATATGATATATTGCACGACTCTGAAGTTATTAGTTCCAATCAACATTATGTCAAAAATTTGGAGGAAGATGCTAGCACAAGATCAAGTTCTGTTTCCTGTTTGTCATATTCAGAGGGATCTATGCATCATCCTGTTCCATATGATAGATATAACACAGGTTTGATCATAACTGTGTTAGTAAATTTAATTCTTAGTTTTGTATCTTGGCTAGTTACTTACAAGTTGAACTGTCATATTGTAAGTGACAATACAGACAAAACGGCTCGTTATTTGTACATTGGTTGTCCGTATTTTTCTTTTCCTTTCACTTTTTTGGGTTTAAATTTAACAATGATTATTCTTCACATCAGTATTACTGTTTTCAAAAGTAGCATTGTGTCATGGTTGAACAGAGTGTGCAATTTAAGATTTTTTCTTTAATTTCTTGGCAGCAGAAAACTATTTTACTATTCACCATTGTGGGGTTGAACCCCACCTTTGCTATATGAAGTCACTTTACTAATACACATACAAGTTGGCGTCTAGTAGGTTAAGACTTAATCTTGAATGTGATAATGGATATAGTCAGATTTGCAATTACACTGCAAGTTTTGGGAGACAAAAATTTTCTGGTAGAAGAAAAGCACCAATTGGTAAATACCAATGCAATTTCCGTGCAGTAAGATTGTCTTAATTTGTGCCAAATTTATGCCTAAAGTGGAAAAGCCTGGCATCATTTGGGAGGTTTGATTGTTGCAGTCCATTTTAAATTCTTTTGGTTGACAGATCAGAATCTAAATTAAAAAATACACCCCGAAATTTGCATCAGTTATAACTAACTTAGCACAGAATAAAAGCTGGTAGCTGATGTGTGCAAAGTGAAAAGCTAAATGTTTAAAATGTAATCTCGATAAAGTCTGTTTCACGTGGTTTGGCAAAGTCGAAACACAGAAACATGTACCCAAATGAGTTTGGGAATGAGGCCAGATGCATGTGATATAAATATCAAGACAAATTTTTTTTCAAGAATGTAAAATTTGTCTAGGAGATGTCCCTTGGCTGGCAGCATAGCAAGTGCAAAGAGGTGCTGATACTGATAATTGATCCTGTTTCCTTCGTGTATAATTTTTACAAGTTGCATTGTAACAAATGACATGTAACAAACAATAAGTTGCATTCGTTGTTAATTCTAATAAGGCTTCTCCACATCAAGTTTGGCACATGGCAAGGACTTGGAAATTTTGGATTATTGTTTTGAGATGACCAGCTAATATATGGATATTCATGTATCCCTATGCCTATTGTTGAAATGTCATTTTCACAGATTAGATGGTCTTATGATTTTTGGCATTTTGCCCCTATAAATCCAGCATTGAAAGGTAACGTTTTATAAGCCAGCTAAGGCTTTGCAATGCACTTAGCTTAGAATTATAATCTTTCTAGGGTTCCAAATGCTTAGGTTGCTTCCCAGGAGATGTCATTCCATATTCCTCCAAACAAGGTTGATGAAAACTGAAAACAATGTTAAGAAAACTGAAAACAAGAACATTCTAGACGAGTTATAATGAATTTCTAGTTCTGTAGTTGTTGCTGCAAAGCATCAGGAAATATATATGCATTACTACTATGCTTTAAGCTTTATGTTTAGGGCTTATGTTATTAAATATGAAACATAACAATTTTCTCTATGAACCTACTTGGTAGATTGTGTATTTTAGAAAAGTTATAATTGTTTTAAAACTATGTTATTGTGGCGATGTTCCCAGAAACGTGGGAAGGTCTTTTCACATACTTGGGATGTTTGGGTTGTGGAATTCTTAACTATAACATGTCACTGCTAGTCATCCGTTAATCTCATAAGTTCTTGGAAAGCGCCTTTGAATTTTGTTTAGCCAGGATCATGACAGGGATTGTATTGAATATGTTTTTGACTGAGTACAGTGCACAATTGCAGATGTACTTGCGTGTTTTCCAGGTTCTCACAATCTTCCTTGCCTTACAGTTCGGGTTTTTTATTCCAAGTTTACCATAATTCCAATTCTATTACATATTTTAGGAGAACTTTAGGTGTCAAATGACATATAGTTTTTTCTTGCATTACCTTTCTCCAGCCACGTAAATGACGCTTACAAAAACATAAACAGTAATTTGAATTAAGTTTTGATTTGTTCTTCTTAGCTTCTGCGTTATTAATTTATTTTCTTGGATTCTTGGAATAAGAAAATGAAATGTAGATGCATTTAAATTTGAGTTTTTAAGCTTCTGCTTCTAACTTTAAAGGAAAAAAAAAAACAATTTTTCTTTTTGTGTAGTTACAGGGCATTCTTCAGTCTGGGATTCCCCCGTGCCTTCGAGAAAAAGAACATGTATGTCACGTCAAAGGCCATCATCTCTGGATAAGCTTACCAAAAGTGTGCATGTACCACAAGGTCACGAGTCATCTTACTTTTCAGGTTCATCAGAAGAAAACCTTCTCTATGAAAGCAGAGATACTATGGACATTTCAGAGATTGGTCTTGGTGGTGTCTTTGTTAGGCAATCAAATTCATTTGCAAGAGAAGAAGAATCTGAAGCTAGCTCTCTTCTGATAGATAGTAAGGGATATAATGTATTTGACAACACTCATCTCTGTGTTGGGGCTGGGGAAAATACTGGGCAAATTCATGGTGCTCATGTGAAGGCGTATGATCAATGTAGAGCAGTCAAGGACTTGTGAGTATTGTTTATGCCTTTAAGCAATGTCTTTTCAAATTTATTAGCATATGTTCTTTCCGATATATTATAATATTTTGCTGTAATGTTTTTATTCCGACAATATAAATATGTTTTTATTTGGTCTCTTAATCTCACAGGAAACGAGTCATGCAATGTTGTCATCCACCTTTAGTTTCTATTGTGCTTGAGGTATATCTGCCTTTCTTTGATAGAGTTTGAAAATTTTTCTTGTGTCTCAAACGAGATGAACTAATATTTTTATTTCTAGTTTTGCAAATGACACACATTGTAATGCAACGTTTTAATGCAGGATGTGTTTAACTTTGAAACATTTATGGAGACATTTAAGGCAGAAGAACAACAGTGGTTGATGAAATATCTATCTTCTGTGGATGTTTTTGAAGTCCCGGGAAGGTTGATTTATAGTCAAATATTATTGTGTTTGGTGAAACATGATAATGATTATGAAAAATTCTTTTATACTTTTGCTTAAGATGCGACAGTTCTTTAAAATGACACAATTCCATTTCTGATTCTGCATGCAGCTTGAAACATATGTTTGAGAGTTCTCAATTCAAATGTGCTCTTTCACACTTTCAGCATTTACTATCAGAAGATGTTTTTGGCATTTTTGATTCGGATCTTCAAGTAAACCAGCTTTTTCAACAGCTCTTAATAGTTATAGATCTGATAAGTTCTAAGTGGTTAGAAAGATATTCAAATTTTAAGAAGCATAACAGGTCTAGTGATGATATCAGATTTTCAAAGGTGACTGTTGTGTATGCCTAAATAAATAGTGTAATTTGTGTGCTACTACATTTGGTAGTGGAAATATCTTTGCACAGGATCTGCCATGATTAACACAGTAAAAAATGATTTTACGGTTTCAGCTCCTGGAAAATAAAAGGTCTGGTAAAACCAAGGGATTTGGCGGCTTTGCTTCCTCATTGATGAAAACCGGTAGCTCTCTACCAGATAAGGAGATTACAAATTTTACAGGCCAACCACTTTGTCATGATAACACTGGTATGTTATTTCATTTTAAAGCATCCACATATGCATACATTCAAGTAGCACGTACCAACATCTGTGTACATAAATCAAACTCGTAAATAGTAGCAATTTTTTACATATAATCTTTTTATATTGGATATTTGATTGGATGTTTCTTAAGAATCGAGGATGCTAACTAATAGGGCAGAAGAACACAGCAGCACCAAATTATTAGAGTTGAATTGCAAATACTTGGTTATCAGCCGAAATCGACAGATAAGTTACTGCCATAACTATGTATATAGCTTGATGGTTACTGGAAGACACCTTTAGCAACGGGAAAAAGAGTAACAAGTAAAGTTCGCAGATGATTCTTTACACACACACTAATACACATATAACAGTGTTTTGTTAAAGGTTTTCCTGACATTTTATCAAAATATAAGCTTTTCAACCTCAACTATGCACATAGGAAATGACCTAAGTTGTTAAATACTTGTTAATTTAGGCATCTAAGATACACTTAGTATGAGTAGCGAATAAATGTAAAAAATAGTTTCTAAAGTAAGGATACTGGATTTACAAGGAATCAAACATCGCCGTTGTAGTAAGTTTGGATTACATATAACATAGATTGTGTGCTGTTCATATTCAGCGTAGGTTGCATTATATACTAAAACATGTTTTATAGTGGTTCATGTTGAAGTTGGTGATTGAAACTCGATAAATACTATAATAATAATTATAGTTACAGTTTCATACTAATTTTTTGAACTGCAATTTCAGAAATGTGTACTTGGAGCACTGCTAATAATGAACGAAGCAGATCTGCATGGGCAAATTCCAGAACTGACGGCATTTCTCATGAGAGCACAGACACTGGCAGTACTTCAAAAGAGGCTGATGCTGATCATAAAAGCATTTCATCAACAGACCCTAACAGCCTGTTTATTTCAAACAATGGAAGCTGTGCCACCCTTATTTTTGACTCTCTTTGTGATTTCACTGATGATGATTCAGATTCTGTCTTGCTTTTTAATGTTCCTGCAAACCTGTCTTTCCCACAAGCAGAATTACTTCATGCTCCTGTTTTGAGTCGTCAACCATCTAGTGCAACGAATGTGACCAGGGCTGAGGGTGGTTCTAGTGATGTACAGCCTGAAAAGAATGAATTAAACTTTGAGCAATGTTCAGAATGGAGTGACGTTATATGGAGTCCTAAAGGTACCGAGTCTAGTAAGATTACACCTGGTGACACGATAATCCACCCAAGCGGCACTTAAGACCATTCAAGAAATGTTGGGAGCTGCTGCTATCTGCAGCACTTTTTTTTGGTGGGTTCTATTAGTGGTGGTTTGTTTTTTCTTTTGAAATTTGTCGACATGGAACGTTGGTATATTTCAAAAGCTTTGGTTGAGAGTGTATGATAGCTAATCCGGATCCTTGTGGAACTCGAAAGAGTGCAACAAAGTAGCCATGTAATTAGATTTTCCCTCTTTTATTGTAATTTTTTGTGATTATCTGCAAGCCTCTAGAGTACTTTCTAATTTTGTTAAAACATACTAAAGTACTAATAGGGATTTAATTTTCAAGGACATGCTTTGAAAAGGATTAATTCGTATCATTAATCTTTTCCATATATTTTGTATCTCGTCAATCGAAGATTCATCAATATTACTATGAATATTTTTCAAGACATTTGTTTCCGCTCTAGTTTGACATCTTCTAAAGATGTCATTTATGTAGTTTATTTGAAATCTAAGCAAGTCTAAGTCTTTATCGAACATCTATATAAGCATTCACATTTTTGCCATCACACGATTTGTAATATTCAACATTCATATAAGGTAGTAGGATTAATAGTGTTCTATAAAATTTTTTTTCTTTAGTTTTATTGAGATTCATTTATTGTATAGAACATCATTAGTGTGTTTACATTTTAACCATTTTGTCTCAATTCTATTTTGGTTGAGAGGCCAACTTGTTTTGCAAGATAAGGTGAAGGGAGTGCATTTTGTTGCCCTCCACATCACATGTCATGTAAGATTTTATGAAATGGGAAGAAACATGAATTGAAGAGCCACACTTTTTTGTATTCGTGTTGCATAGAATGTGAATTAAAGAGTCATAACTTTTCATATTTCTGCTTTACACATAAAAATGCCAAACACAACCAAATGTAGAATGGGAAAGAAAATTCCATTTTCATTTTGTCTCTATCTCTATCTGCAATTGTTGTTGTAGGTCACTTCGGAGCTTTGCCAGAGCATTGGAAAGGCACCTATGATGGTTATAGACATGCGTTTCTTCAACCAAGGTAGTAATAAGAAAGTAGGTTAGTTGGCCTTTGCTGCATCCTTGCTTAACACTGAGGGCCATGACATGCACACATCATTGATAGTCATAATACAATTTTTGTTATAATAGTTAAAAGATCGTTTTATTTAAGTTTCTTTTTTTTTGGATAAAATTTATATATGAATTAGGTTAATATGTTTTTTGAGTAGCTTTGTTTGAATGTATGTTTTAAGCATAAAATTTTGCAGATAGGGGCATGATGAGGGGTAGAGCCAAAGGCATTCGAGGAAAGATGGTAATGGTTACAGTTGAAGTTGTAGCTTGAGGGGAAAGGTTTTCTGAAGTTTCTATGTCAATAATAGCCTTTGATTATTGGAATCTCTTTCTAGTTTTTTTATGTGTTTTTTTGTTAATTTTTTATAATGAATTGTAATGTGTTGAACATTATATTTTGATGATTTTGTGCAATTTTTATAGTTTCACTTCAAGCTGAGCTTTTCTGTCATCAGTTTTAGCATGTTTTCCTATACATTTGCATTTTCAATGCAAAAACATTCTAAAGTTTAGTTTTGTTTTTTTTTCAATGTTTTCTGAAGTGGCGGGAAATTCTGAAATTGTAATTTTTTGTTACTATCTTGAGTAATCTTTTTTTGCTACACCCTTTTTCAATGTAAAGGAACATTTGTAAGTTCATTTTTTCTTTATCTCATTGTATATTTTGTGTAGGTTTTATCATTTCTATAGCTGTGCTTTGAAATTCAGCAGTTACCATGGAGTAGACGCGTTCAGTTGTTATGATTGTGACTGCTTTTTTGTTTGCAATATGCATTTTAATAAAATGCAAAAGTGTTAACATTTTGCTAATACATGAAAATTATTAGCTAATTTGAGATGTCAGCTTCACTTCGGTCATAATTTTAACAATTTTTCCTTAGAGGACTTAAAGAGTTCAAATTTGATAATTTCTTTTTACCTTATTGCATGCAGTGAGGCCTTTTCTTTATGTACATATTCTTTGATTGATGGAATTTAATGGATGATATGGTTGTTAACCTGGTAAATTTTAAAAACGAGAACTTCTGCACCTCTGGTAGCCTAAACTTTGGGAAGATCTTCGGCAAGATCATGCTGTGATGATCCTAGCTAATGCCGAGGAAAACGACGATGAGCTCTTTGCCGACGCACATGTCTTACCATAATCATAAATAACCAATTATTTATAAATCTTCCCTAGCCAAAGAGTCACTGCAGGGGAGCCAATGATTATATTTATTTTGGTTATTCATAATATTGGTTATATATAATGATATATTTATAATCATAAATGTAAATGATTATAAACATTTCATCATAAATAAAGTTGGTTATTTATAATCATTTCATTATATATATCTTATGGATAATGCTAACCGAGATATAATCATTATGGGTTAGCATTATGAATGAATAAATAATATTTCTAAAATTATGAATTATGAGTAATATTTCATCATATCTTGGCTTTATTTATTATGAAATGTTTACCGTTCGAATGAATCTTATAATCCATAATATCTTAGATTATAATTATGGAATATTGCTCTAATTATAATAATCTCATAACATTTATTGGATTCCACAGTAATTATAATATAATAATTATGAATGAGGTGTTAGCATCATTCATATCTTGTCCATTGTAATAATAATGTCAATATACAAAAGCCTGTGATATAATAATAAGATTATTTGTGTATTTGTAACATGATTTTTTATATCTTCACGAATGAATATGCATTACAAATATATGTTGCAGTGTTAATTTAGTTTGATCTCTTCGTATTCCCTCACCTGCATGCGCCACATGCATGGGAGTTAAAGAATCAGTGCAGGGGAGTTGAATCTCTACTCGATTAATGCCCCCTAATCCTTGAGCTTCCAATTTGTCTCTTTGTATTCCTTCACATGCACGCACCACATGCAAGGGAGCCAAAGAGTCACTACAGAGGAGCTAAATCTCTATTCAATTGATGCCCCTCGATCCTTGGGCTCCTTATTCATCTCTTCGTATTCCCTCACGTGTATGGCCTGATGTGGGTAATAATGAATATTTATTATTATAAATGGTGGGTAATATTGAATATTTATTATTATTATAAATGGTGATGGTTACGATTACAGTAATAATGAATATTTATTATTATTATAAACGATGACGATTATGGTTACGGTGACGGTTACGATCATGGTAACGGTTAAGGTGATGACAGTTACGGTGTGATGTAGTATTTAACGATATTAAACTTAGGCATCGTGGTATAAGATTAAGAGATGCAATATTGGAATTCATACATTTTTAGAAACATGGATTCTGCCGCTATTAGTCCCAATAGAGAAGGTGAAAAATGCTTTCTTTAAGATCAGCAACAACAACCATCTACTACAACAAGTAGTGTAACAACTATCTACTGCAATAAGTAATGCAATCTCTGCTTATATGTGAAGGTGCAAGGGCTTACAGTTAACCTTTGGCCTGAAGCAGGATTGGTGAATGGTGCACTTGGCATGATTCATAGTATTATGTATCCTAAAGGTAAATAGTCACATGCATTACCATTATACGTTATTGTTGATTTTGACTCCTACATTGGATGTGCCTTTGATAATGGTAATCCTCATCATGTGCCAATTGTACCTGTGGTCCAATGAGCATCTCGTCAGTCACCATTACAGTTGGCATGGACCATGACTATTCATAAATCTCAAGGAATGACACTAGATAAGGCTACTATTCACATTGGTTCAAGAGAAGTTATGAGTCTAATGTTTGTTGCATTATCTGGAGTTAAGACCATTGATTCTTTAAAGATTCATCCTCCTTTTCATGTGCAAAGATACAGAAAGATTTCAGATGCTAAACATCTCCAAAATAGAATTGCATAAGAAGTTTGTTTTGCTTAGTTGGAGAATTAGGCATATTGAGTTCACACTTATTATAGTATTTTGCCTTTTGCTCAATCCTATTATATAGCTGTGTAATGTTTGTTGCAATAATTGTGCAATGTATTCCTTCATCAACATATACGAAATATATAAACTTTTATTTTAACCAATTTATGTTTACTAGTATATATTATTTGGAATGTAAATAATGATGATAACTTAACAAAATAAAAAAAATAATTAAATTCTACTTATAGCCCGCGAAACCGCTACACAAGAGAACTTACGGGTCTAATGTTTGTTGCATTATCTGAAGTCAAGACCATTGGTTCTTTAAAGATTCATCCTCCTTTCTATGTGCAAAGATATAGAAAGATTTCAGATGCTAAACATCTTCAAAGTAGAATTGCACAGGAAGTTCGTTTTGCTCAATTGGAGAATTAGGCATATTAAATTAACACTTATCATTGTATTTTGCCTTTTGCTCAATCCTATTATGCAGCTCTGTAATGTTTGTTGCAATAATTGTGCAATGTATTCCTTCATCAACATATACGAAATATATCAACTTTTATTTTAACCAATTTATGTTTATTAGTATATATTATTTGGAATGCAAATAGTCATGATAATTTAAAAAATAAAAAAAAATAATTAAATTCTACTCATAGCCCATGAAACNCTCAAGTTTTGTCTTTCTTTGTTTGTACATATTTTAATTCAATTTTTAGTTTAAATTTTGAAACATTTTTTGCAGGACATTAGAAATGCATTTGTGCCTGTTAATCAAGCAACATCTGTTCCAGAAATCACACACAAAGAAGAACAACAATTGCAAGAAGATAAAGAACAACCACATTATAGTGAAAGTGAGTGTCGAAAGAGGCAACGTCGACAAGAGGAAAATTCATTTAATTGAATAAATGAAGCTATAAATGTTGCTAGTGCACCAACAATGGAAATGCCTTCTTCAAAACCTATTCAGTCTTTCCCAAGATTGCAAAAGGCAAGTACAGAAATTGCTCTAACAATACATAATTTTAATATTGCAGTTAAAAGTTTTGTTAATCCAAGATGCAACGAAATGTTTCTTGGCATATTATTGGATTCAACTAGAAGTAGAGGACCCACATGCAATAGGTGCATTAATGAAAAGAAACATAATATTCTTGACAGTTTTGGTTGTGAAATCAAATGATCTTCTGTTGAAAATAACATGGATCCTAAAATCCAACTATCTATCCTAGGTTGTTTAACTGAGGTTGAAGAAATGTTAATTGCAAAAATCAATCTCATTTTACAAGTTACACATGTAGTTGGCGGACGGTTCAAGTATAAAGGTCATACAATTAGCTTTGCTTAGGATGTCACACAGATTATTATAAGACTTCCCCTTAGAATTAAAGATATCCCTTCTTTGATATTGAGAGGAGCAGATCAAATGGACATCGAGTATAATTTCATTGTCAACAAGAGATGAGTTTATGAAGCTTTGATTTTTAAGAAGGCAAATGATTCGTACTATCAAGATGTCAAGATCGATACACATGCATTAGATGATGCTGATACTGGTGATGTTAACATCTTCCATAGCATTCCTTATATTCCGTTGTTAGAAAAGGATGGAAAAATGAGATTGCAGTTTCAAGGTCCTTTACTTCAGATAGATGAAAAAAACATTATCAGTCATACATCATTAGTTGGACAATGTCCTAGAATTGTAGAAAAGGAAATTGATTGGATAAGAGCATGTATGCATAATCCATCATTGCAAAATTCAGATGTTGCTTAGTGGTCTTCCATGTTTGATTCTTCTATTAATGAGTTTAACATGATGGGGTTGTTTACAATGGCATTTCCAAGTTTTTTTCCTAAAGGAAAATGTAATTTTCTTGAGCGATGAGCTAAAAATGTCAAACTGCATGAATATGCAAAACATCTTATTTGCTACAAAGATGGTAGATTTGGATACCACAAGCAATCTAGGTAAATATTAATTCTTCATTTGTTTGTTATTATCATTATTTATAATGATTTTTATAACATTTAAGTAATGATGTGTGATTTATTTGTAGGTATTATATCTATAATGTCATTAGAAGGAGATAGGCAATGGAACCTATCGTTGTATTTTTTTTAAAAAATATTATTGATGCACCCATAACTATTGAAGAACTATGAAAAAAATTGCATAATGCTCCATCACATGTCATTTTTGATAATTTAATACGATATGGTACATCCATTCATGGTACACTATCTTATTAGAGAAAATGTAAAGTAGAGCTAACTGACATGGTGAATTAATTGGGAACACCTACTATTTTTTTTAGTTTGAGTGCAGCAAATCTCTATTGGCCTAAGTTGCATAATCTGATGGAAAGAGATCCACCTAAGAACTCATCAGAACTCAAATGTTGGAGGTAGAGTAATATCATAGAAAATTTGCATATAGTTGCAGAGTTTGTGCATCGTCATCACATTGCCTTTTTTAAAACAGTTTTGATGAATGAGTTCCATGTTGTTAACTATTGGACACAATATGAGTGGTAGCATCGTAGATCTCCACATGTGCATGGTTTCCTGTGGATACAAGGTGCTCCAAAGGTAGATGAGCTCGACCATAATGATCCTCACATCATGTGTAGGGCAAAGGAATTTTTTGATTTAATTACAAATGCATAGAATCCAAGATTTATAGCTAATGGAAATCCAAATAATGTAAGTTTTCATTTATCTTTTCTATTCTTTACACAGTTTTTTTTGTTGATATTGCTTAAAATATAGAGATATTAATTTCTCCATTGTTACTTCTTTCAATTTGTCTTCTCACTTAAGCTTTACGTGTAAATATGTTATGTCATCTATGTGAGTTGATTGCTAAACAACTACAATGTATAGATCTGGAAATTGATTACGCTAATTTGCTTAATGCTATTTAAAGACATATTATATGCAAACCTGATGCATGCTTACGAAAACATAATGGCAAAGAAGTTTACAAGTGCCACTTTTTAATCAAAATGTTGTATCATTACTATTTTCTCACCATTACATTCATTTTTATTAGCAAGTAAACTTTAATTTATCATGGGAAAAAATATATAGATATTCAACTTTTGTATTTTTCAATTCTAGATACAATGTTCCTTAGTCATTATTTTTAGAATCAACTCTTTAGAGAGATCTAGAAAATAATAATGAGATTACTTATGTTCCTCAAAGAAACGATTAAAAGCTTAATGTTCATAATAGAATGATGCTTCAGACATGGAGGGAAAATACATATTTTCAGCCAGTAATGTCACAATATGTTGTCATAAAATATATCGCGAAATATGCAGCTAAAACAAAGAGGAAATCACATTCTTTTCATGACATGTTATTGCAAATTTCCGAGTCAAGGGATCCTCATGAAGATGCTTTATCAGTCTATAGAAGGCTCATGATGGATGCTGCTACAGATAGAGACATTGATGCTATGGAGGTCTGTCACATGTTATATGAGCTTCCTTTGGTAAATAGTAGTCGTGTTTTCCACACATTAAATGTTTCTTGAGAGGTGTACAAAAAAGTTCAAATTAATTTAGATGAAATTGATGAAGCTAAAAACTACACAACTCTTATTAATATGTATCAAAAATGTCTACTTTTGATGAAGGGCTTCTCATTGCTGTAGACTTTTAAAGAGTACAAATGCAACATGAACAATAAGTCCAACCCAAATTGGAATTTTTGTTACCCAAAGCCAAATGTTATTGTCAGATATTATTTCAAGTTTCTCATCCCACCAAAGCAAGGAGAACAAAAATGGATTGAACACTATTGGGCTATGTTGTTGTTACATTATCTATTTAGAGATGTGAAGCGAGATCTTGGTTCTAATGATGAGGATATTAAAATGAAGTGATTATTTGTTCAACATCTATATATAGCATTGGAGATTAATACTAAAGAAGAATTCTAGCGAGCTTTGGAGGAAGAAAGACAATTTGTAGATGTAACTCCCTAGGTGCAAGGTCATGAGGAATATGATTTTCAAATCCTCAACCATCATCTCTTATCAATAGGTCATTTTCAGAGAGTAGAAGTGGAGATGCTTGGGCTACGAGATGTTGATAGAATGCATAACTAGACGTTACAGTATCTGGAAGAGGATGTTGTAAAATTCGCTACAAGTTTTATTACCAATAATAAATCATCTTAGTCCATGATTGTTATTGATTATGACTATAGTGCCCACAATTTTGATAAGCTAGGTGTAAAGCAAAAGAAGTGCTACAATAAAATTGTAGGCCACATGATGTTTTCATAGTTAATAGATGAAGTTGTTTCCCCTTTAAGAATGATTATCCAGGGAACAGCTGGTACATGAAATTCATTTCTCATAGGTGCGCTTTGTAATGCTTTCATGAAATACTACAATAAAAAACATAATGCTTTACTTGTAATGGCATCCACAGGAGCTGCAACATTTAACATTAACGCAACAACCATTCATTCCAGTTTGAAGATTAGTATAGGTGCCTATAAAGAACTCTATTCATTTACAAAGATAAGTATACAACATCGACTATCACAAGTAAGATATATAATAATTGATGAAATGAGTTTTGTGAGAGGAAGATTATTACAAAGCATTGATAGATGACTAAGAGAAATTTTTCTAGAACATCATAATGGAGTTTTTGTAAGAAGATCAATTATATTAATAGGTGATAAGAAGATCAATTATATCGATAGGTGATTTGGGTTAGCTTCCTCCTGTGCTTGATGTTGTGCCTTATGCATCCAAAAATCCAAATATTATAGGGGTTTGGGAATCATTTGATATATTTGTTGTTTTAGATGAAATTTTTTGTCAATTTGAAAATGATCCTCAACAACAAAGATTCAAGTAAGTATTGATGTATATCAGAGAAGGAAAAAGCCATGATGAAAATTATAATTTCTTGGCTACTCAAATGAATCTTCCATCCACTTCAAGTGGATTAGAAGGTTTTGAAGAATCAATGCACTTATATGATACAAAGGATAAAGTTCAATCACACAATAAGAAGATGTTGCAAACAATGTAGAGACCTATTGCATTGTGTGTAGTAGATAGAGATCCCTATGGATTTAGAATCTCAGATGATGACGGTGATGATCTAGAGCGATCTCTGCTTATATGTGAAGGTGCAAGGGTAATGCTCATAGTTAACCTCAAGGTAATGCTCACAGTCAACCTCAAGGATTGGTGAATGGTGCACTTGGCATGATTCACAGTATTATGTATTATCAAGGTAAACAACCACCTGCATTACCATCATATGTTATTGTTGATTTTGACTCTTACATTAGATGTGCCTTTACTAAGGATAATACTTATCATGTGTCAATTATACTTGTGGTCTGAGGAGCATCTCGTCGGTTACCATTATGGTTGGCATGGGCCATAACTATTCATAAGTCTCAAGGAATGACACTAGATAAGGCTACTATTGACATTGGCTCAAGAGAAGTTATGGGTCTAATGTTTGTTGCATTATCTAGAGTCCCGACCATTGATTCTTTGAAGATTCATCCTCTTTTATCTATGCAAAAATATAGAAAGATTTCAGATGCTAAACGTCTCCAAACTAGAATTGCACAGTAAGTTTGTTTTGCTCAATTGGAGGATTAGGCATATTGAGTTCATAGTTATCATTGTATTTTGCCTTTTGCTCAATCCTATTATACAGCTTTGTAATGTTTGTTGTAATAATTGTGCAATGTATTCCTTCATCAACATATACAAAATATATAAACTTTTATTTTAACCAATTTATGTTTACTAGTATATATTATTTGGAATGCAAATAGTGATGTTAACTAAAAAATAAAAAAAAAATTAAATTCTACTCATAGCCCGCAAAATCGCTACATAAGAGAACTTACGGGTCTAACATTTGTTGCATTATATGGAGTCAAGACCATTAATTCTTTAAAGATTCATCTTCCTTTCTATGTGCAAAGATACAGAAAAATTTAAGATGCTAAACATCTCTAAAATAGAATTGCATAGGAAGTTCATTTTGCTCAATTAGAGGATTAGGCATATTGAGTTCACAGTTATCATTATATTTTTCCTTTTGCTCAATCTTCTTATATAGCTCTATAATGTTTGTTGCAATAATTGTGCAATGTATTCCTTCATCAACATATACAAAATATATAAACTTTTATTTTAACCAATTTATGTTTACCAATATATATTATTTGGAATGCAAATAGTGATGATAACTTAAAAAATAAAAAAATAATTAAATTCTACTCATAGCCCGCAAAACCGCTACACAAGAAAACTTACGAGTTTAACGTTTGCTGCATTATCTGGAGTCAAGACCATTGATTCTTTAAAGATTCATCCTCCTTTCTATATGCAAAGTTACAAAAAGATTTAAGATGCTAAACATCTCCAAAGTAGAATTGCATAGGAAGTTCGTTTTACTTAATTGGAGGATTAGGCATATTGAGTTCATAGTTATCATTGTATTTTTCCTTTTGCTCAATCCTATTATACATCTCTGTAATGTTTGTTGCAATAATTGTGTAATGTATTCCTTCATCAACATATATGAAATAAATAAACTTTTATTTTAACCAATTTATGTTTACTAGTATATATTATTTGAAATACAAATAGTGATGATAACTTAAAAAATAAAAAAATAATTAAATTATACTCATAGCCCGTTGATGAGTGGCGAGGTACCCCTACACTCCACCATACGAATACGAGCGTGCACGCGCGATCCGGTCGAACTCCGCAGACTAAATGCCTTAACGCCACAAGAAACACTTGGGGTTAATCGTTCGTTGTCTTCCCAGGCTTGCTTGTATGTGTCACGGTGTATGGTTAAGCAAGTCTGAGGTATGTGATTTTTTTGGTATTTTCGGCTTATCTTCTATGCTACCAGGAGAAAGGGTTGAGAAAACTAAACTAACTCTAACTAAGATCTAAGTCTAAATTAACTAGCGTCAGCATCCGTTCCCACTTGCCGGACACACCCTGAACTATGCAACTGCAGCTTACCAAACGCTAATCGTTACTGGGATCGCCACACGTAACGCAAGTGCTCGAAGTGGTCGTACTGAGGCACCTATTTAGCCTACGTGTGATAAGCAGCCGATTCCTTAGCCAGCCGTACACACCCGTGGGTGCTCGTAACTAAGTCGTACTTATCACACGATCTAGCCTAGCAATGAGCAGCCGATTCCTCAACTAGCCGTACACATTAGACCCGGGAGTTACCAAGCGCAGAATCCTGGAATACGCTACTGGGTTACCAAGCATCCAATGCTCGTAATTGAGTCGTACTCATGCATTGCGTCAAGCAGCCGATTCCTTGACTAGCCGTACACGTCCGTAGACGCTCGTAATCAAGTCGTACTTGAACGCACTAGGAAAGCAGGAAAGAAAGCAATAAAACCATGTACTGCAAGGTTTATCCAATCAAGTTCGTCTTTATTGCCGTACACAACTTGGGTTCAGGTTACAAGCTGCTCGAATAAAGAGCCGTTCACTCTAGGACTCCTACTGCGGGCACATGGGGAAAAATTCTAACTCTGGAGTGATCAATCTGCCAGAGCTTCGCTACACTAGCCAGGATTGGGAAATGAAGGGAGTGCCGCCTCTTATTTATAGATATGGTGGCGCGACGCGATATCGCGTACGCGATATCGCAGGAGAAGACGCGATATCGTGTCGGCCGCGATATCGCGTACGCGATATCGCGGCCTAGTGTAAATCCTGTCTCATCACCCGTGAAACTACTTGAGTAGCTTATATATATATATATCAATTGGCCAAGATGATTTAAAAAAAAAATGATGTTAACCAAGCCCGACTACTGGACGAGGCAACAAGATAACTAAAAACAGAATCACTCATCCCTCCTCTATTTCTCTACCACTTACCCAATTTCATTTTACCCTTTTAGTCAAGTTTGCTCTTTCTTTGTTTGTTCATGGCATTTTTGAGCATTATTTATGCAAGAGATTTATTTCTCAAAAATGCCATAAATAAACAAAGAAAGAGTAATCTTGACTGAGAGGGTAAAGCTAAATTGGGTAAGTGGTAGAGAAATAGAGGAGGGATTAGTGATTCTATTTTTAGTTATCTTGTTACCTTGTCTAGTAGTCGGGCTTGGTTAACATCATTTTTTTAAAATCATCTTGGCCAATTGATATATATATATATATCTAAGCTAGTACCATTCAATTGGAGCATTGATCCTAAATAATGGAGTTATTTATAGTAGGAGACTTTGGTCTTGAATTATCACTTCTACTTCACCATTGTTAATGTTATTGAAATTACATGCCATATATTTTGTCTTGTTTCAATTGCTTTTTAAGCCTTTGGATTCTAG
The DNA here is from genome assembly GCA_015680685.1 of Gnetum montanum. Classification (NCBI taxonomy): domain Eukaryota; kingdom Viridiplantae; phylum Streptophyta; class Gnetopsida; order Gnetales; family Gnetaceae; genus Gnetum; species Gnetum montanum. Next base: position 539,313 of record MNCI01005867.1, read on the forward strand.
TTTCACTTTAGAAGTAATATTTTCTTAAGCTATATCTACCAAAGCAATATCAATTGCAAGAGCATAAACTAAGGGATTTTATCTTGTATTTAGGATAAAGAGATTATAAAATATTATTAAAAAATTCAAAAATGTCACTATCGAAGCAGATAACATTTATAATCAAACCAATAGGCATTGGGATTCTAAAAAAGTTATTGAAAATGAAAAAGTGTTAAAAAGTATTTTACAAAGATATGAATCTTTATGAAGGTTTGGTAATTGCCAAATTAGTGTTATGGCTTCAAGATTTGCTTACCATGGTAAAAGTCTTAGAACATAGCTGTAACAACATTGCTTTGGGGAAGTATCACTTGACATCATGTAAGAGTTCCAAAGTAGCCAAATGTTCTATATCGGATTCAAGGTTGACTTTGCCTTAATGTCTTCAAGAACCTACAAACACAACATAAGTATATAACTCACATGCCACATGTTAGTTTGTAGTTAGGAGCATCACAATGATGTCCATAATTATATAAGCAATTGAACCAATACAATACATATAACATACTCAAGCGCACTACCATATTGATGAAACATTAGATCATAAGGTCTACGATATAGTAGTTACGATATCATATTTGTACCTACATAATTGTAGATACAATGTAGTGTGCCATGGTCATTTCTATAAATAACAATCCACCATCGCATCAAAAATAAGTTTAGATCTAACACTGAGTGAAATTCTTTTAGTTTGTTTTTTTAAAGTTAGAGTTAGAGTGAATGCTTATAGTGTGGTGAATTATAGTTGTACAAGACCTTTATTTGAGTTGATTGTTTCTAGACATAATTCATGAATGGAAATAAAGATCATGATTATTCTTCACCATTACAACATATCACTTAGCATAGATTTACTTTTCCATAATGTTTACTGTTACTTTTACTAAGTCATTTACATTTCCTAAGTTATTTACAATTCCAATACTTATTAGTAAGATGGAATAAGTACAACTAGTTTTGAGCGTAAAATGTAATTGTTTAGTAACATAGTAGTGACACTACTTGATTTTCTTAGTAATGAAGTTACTTGGTAATCCCAAGAACAATTACATTAGCCCATGATATGTACGGTAAAGTAGGAAGGGATACTTATCGCCATAGGATAGAATAGCATTGCATTTTCATTGTACTTAGAATTAGAATTTATAATCATTTTCATCATGTTTACACTTAACATACTTAAAGCCAAACAACATTAGTTTATTATATACTTTACTAAGAGTTAACACCATATGTTTTGCACCTCACTAACTCTAAGTAAGAAGACAACAATCATGAACTTCCTCTCAACTCACTAGTATACTTACATTATCCATCCATAGATTATGATCTAATTGTGCATGAATACTTGTGACTTGTATGGTTAAGTGTTGGAATACCCAACCATTTATTACATATACACAAGAAATCATTCCCTTAAGAGAGCTAAGATGTGTTCCTACTTTAACATATCTAACCATAAGACTTGCCCCTTAGAGAAGAGCATTGCTTTAAGCATCAAAGTTCAAGTCCCTCTGTAAGCTGACATATCCTTGTGACATAGTACATAAGGAATTAAGGCCATGTAGTTCTTTGATGTGATGGTTAAACTAGCATGGAACTTGAAAGGATGTTTACACTTCTTTCAGCCCCCCTTCTAGAAGGGGAGCATCCTTGAACCACCAATAAGGCATACTCTCTACACTCTACCCAATTTAAAAGAAGCGATATCCTTGAAGCTTAAGTATTTGTTTATGTACATTTTCAAATGTGAAGAGTAAAGTGGATATTAAGGGTATTAAATAACTCAAATCCCATTTAATAATTATAGACAAGAAGTTTCAATGGCTAGGGTAATCAACTGTAAAGAACAAATGTTGAACTCACCTTAATATCCAATTGAGATTTATACATACTTGTGCAACCTAGGTTAAGGAAGAAAAGAATTGCATTTTTTCATGCAAATCATACCCACCTTTCAACTTAGAGCAAGGTTGTGTGAAATACAAATCATCCCACTTCATGTTATAGTAATACAAGTGTGTAGAAATTTGAAGGTACTCATTCCTTCATTCCCAAAATTGTGCTTGATACTGAAATTCATAGTTAAGAACATGTGCTCCATACTTGGAGTCATGATATAAATTTATGCTTTCTATTTGAAGACATAATCAAGAACATGTGCTTTCTACTTTGAGTCATAGTAGAAAATTGTGCTTCCTACTCGAAGTTAGAATCAAGAACATGTGTTCCCTACTTAGAGTTTCCATCAAGAACATGCATTGCTTACACGAAGTCACAATTGAGAACATATGCTTCCTACTTGGAGCCACTCCATCATACTCTCTCTTCCCACACACTCACAAATGCACTCGTTACATCATTTTTTTTCTTTTTCTTGTTGGTCTTTTGTCTTTTCTTGTCTTTTTTCTCTCACACATTCTTCTACATACATGCACCTTAATACTTCAATCCATTTAGAAGGTGGTAGTACCAAACTAGCCACATTTCGTCCTCCTTAGAAGAAACTATCTTGGTTGAAGATTTAAATGTCCACCTTCCATCAAGGTGGTTAAACATAAAATTCCATTTCACATTCATTATCATAATCAACAAAGTGTTTGGCATCAGAAAAAACCTTTGCTAAGATCTCCCATAAAATAAGAACCACTATCTAACATAATGCTTACAATCAATCAAAAGCATCATACCATAAGGGCAGAAGATAATCTCTTTATATCCTCAATCATGAATGATGTGGACATGAGAGGAATGTGGTAAAAATTAAAATTTATCCACCATAATCACTACTCCAAGAGCACTTTCAGATTTTCCACTATTTGCCAATCACAAATTATCAAATCAAGCACAAAAGTACTTTTATATTTGAGTGCCTACAAGTTGAAAATAATGAATCAAGTTGTGTCACATAGGGATGAATTACCATTTGCATTTGAAACAATTGCTTCTTGAGTTAAGTTAAATCCTTAACGAGAAAAATTTAAATAAAGAAACCAAGATATTAAAACATCTAAGAATTTCCATACTCAAACTATCATCCAATAATAAGAACATGCAAACACTCCCCTCAAACATGAGATTTGCCAATAGAATAATTTGAAACACTACCAATTTTATTTTATGGATCATAAGCTGATCCATGGAAGCATCATTGGCAAATGATGATAATCCAAGTGTTGTTCCACAACACATGAACACAAAACCATCACATCATAATACCAAATTATAGAGTTTTCAAGGCATTCAATCCATAGATTTTCTCATAGCATTAATATAAATAAACAGCCATACATATAGAAGCAACACAGTATAACAAAAGGCAAAAATCCCATTCAGTGCCTCATATTGGATGCATGACAAAATTACCATCTTAAACAGTTACAAGATCAACTAGTAGGAGAAAATGTGTTTCTCCCATAATTCCATATAACCAACTTAGGCACACCCAACTATTTTGAATAAACTAGAGATCATTCATGACATTCCTTAGTATATCACAAGATTCCTTTACAAAAAAAATTTGAAGCTGAAGAATATTTGTATTTTGCAGAAGAGTTCATCCTAATAAGAAAAGAACTTACTTAGAATCAACTAATGCTTGAATCATTTGGCCTTTTCTATTTTAAGTAGATGATACATGATTACATCACTTATAACAATTATTCTCATAACTGGATATTCTATAAGAGTAAGACTAGAATCTATTCACTTATTGTTAGGCATCTCATTTGTCATTCATAACTACTTTACAAAAGTGTATGTATGGGTCTTTTGCTTCAACAAAAACCTTATCTTTAATATCAAATGTAATGACATTGCTTTGGGTAAGTATTACTTAACACCACCTAAGAGTTCTAAAGTAGCAAAGTGTTCTAGAGCAAACTCAAGGTTAACTTTACCTTAATGTCCTCAAGAACCTGTGAATACAATATAAGTACACAACTCACAAGCCACACATTAGTCCATGGTTAGGAGCTTTGTAAGGATACTTTTACTATCATATAAGTGATTGAACTAATGCAACATATAGAACATACTCAAGAGCACAAGTATATACATAGGACATTATTTCTTAAAGAGGACTAAGACACATTTCTACTCTAATGCATCTAGCTCTAAGTCTTACTTCATAGACAAGGGTGGTTGCCTGAGCATCAAGGCCTAAGCATTTTTGCAAGCCTAAATATCTTAGTGATGTAGTACACAATGAATGATGGCCATGTAGTTCTTTGATGTAATAATTAGAAAAGCATGGAACTTGAAAGGATCTCCATACTCCTTTTGGTTTCTATTTTAGAAGGGAAGTAACCTTCAAAGCACCAATAAAGCATACTCTTTATAAGACTCTTGGCAATAATTATTTCTCTATATATGGGGAGACATGGGGGGAGGTGTGGATTATCAGTATATATGAAACTAAAATTTTATAACATTTGTAGACCCTTTGGATCTATTGGATAATAGATATGTACATGTTGTGAATTTTGAAAGCATCATTAAGAAAATTATCAAGTGTTGTAATATTGAAACAAATCAACTAAATTTGTAACTATAATATCCAATCTTATAGTTAGATAACTAACTTTCATCTTTGATGTTATTTGTATAGTATAGTCAACATTTTCATTCTTCACGAGGAATTTTGAGCCATCTACCTATTGCAATTCTTAGATAACGAGATCTCATTTGTGCTTTTTAAAGGTAATTTTATGATTAAATGAACAACATAAAACATAATTTGTTAGGTTTCTAGTCAGGATATTGCAATGTATAGAAGTCTTTACACTTACATTTAGGAATGACATTATTTGACTCTTATGTATCTAACCACATATCATAATACACTAACACAATACATTAGTAGATCTTAAAATATGAAAATTCCTCAAGTGTCAGATGAACTTGGAACCTCTTGACTCCATGATACTTGTTAGATAATAATATGATTAACTAAGTTTCTAATAAAGTTTTATAAAATAAAGCTTACTAGTCTAAGTAAAAGTAAGAGTTAGTGATTCATAGCTCATATGGTTAGAACATGTGTTGTATAATTTTACAAGTCATAATCAAGTCACAAGTTAGACCCAAGGAATATGTATATGTATGTGCCACTTAGTACATATTGAATGTTTGGTTACCTAAATCAGTAGATGTTGAATATGCAAATTCAAAAATTTGTTTGGTTTTGCAAAGTTAAATTTTTAGATTTGTTGATTTTCTTTTGATTTTTGGGCTTTGAAAGATTCTACTTTACAAGGTGTTATCTACTCAGATGTAGGAATCTTGGGACTTAGCATCTTTCTAGATTTAACCACTAGTAGATTCATGAAACCAAACATGTTAGGGACTATAGGTTTCACCATGATACATAGCCAACAAAAAAATTTCATAGAACTTTAGTGGAACTTTATAACTCATTGCTACCCATTTGAATTAAAACCTTAACTTGGAGCTTTCAAAAGAAGAGTCTTACTACCAGCCCGCAACTCATTAATGGATAGTTGGCCATAGTAAATCAATGTTGAATCCTTTATCTATTTTAATGGATTAATCTATGTTGTTGGGAACTTGGAATAATCATGGTTGTTGAATCCTAAAAAATAAAATGTATTTTAAAGAAATAATTTAGAGTACAATGGAAGAGGAACAGTGAAAAGGGATGAAGCTTGAGTATAACATTAAAGGAAAGATCACTTTTTGAGGTATTATCTTAGGTTTTTATTCTCTATCAAAGACTTCCTAAAAATAAAAAAGAAAAAAATTGAAGAGAGATGCATTTAGTGATATAGCTAAAACATGAGTTGTTGAGTGATGTCAGCTTGAGCTAATAAAGAGAGAACATTAGTTGAAGAATCTTTGCAATAAACCACATTATATCAAAATTTCCAAATGACATAAAAAACAAAGAGACAATAACAACTTCAAATGGGAATAAAGTTTCCTTGAAGTTGAAGGGTATTTCTAAATAAAACTTCCTCCAATATTGATTTCTAAATAAAACTTTCATTTTATTGATTGTCTTGTTCTTTTATATATTAATTTATCTTCTTGTAGATGCTAGGAAATACAAAAAGATAACTTTATTGATAGTTAGAGTACAAAATAATAACTTAGAGCATATAGATAGGTTGGATGAGTTGGATTTTTTATACATATAATATTTCCTTCCATGGCTTTGTATGTATCTAGTTAGCATTCCTATTTTCATGGAGAATTATTAAAAAGGTATCTTTATTGCTCAAAATTGCATAAGAATAATTTTGAGCATATTGATAGGTTGTGTAAGCTAGATTTTTTATATAGATAATTAGGGGGAAGAGGCTATTGGAATTTGAAAAAATTTAATTATAGTACAACCTAAGATATATAGCTAACATGATTCATTAGAAGAATTTTGGAGGAATATAATAGTTTCTACAATTGCTTCACATGAAAAGTACCACATTAATTAGTCATTAAGAATGTCACCAATCATAAGTAGCTCAAGTGGTTGGTTCATTGTTTTGTTAGGAAAGAGGTTGTTAGTTGCGGCATAGTTATTTTCTTATATAATTCTTCTAAATTATCATGTTGGCTATATATCTTGGGGTATACTTATTATAATATTTACAAAAGTGTGGCTTGAAATTGATAATCATTTTTAGAAAAGTGTGGCTTGAAATTAATTTCTCTTACTTGTAAATTATTGTCAGAAATGAGCCAACAAATGTTTCTCTAAATTTGATTTTTCTCTCTTTAATTTTTATTTAGTGAATTTGATTTCTCTACAGTTCTCCTATGGAGGATTTTAAATTATCTCCAAGTTCTTCAATTGATGCTAAAATTTCCTCTTCTTTTATTGATGTAGAAATTTTTCTTCTTCTTTGTAGATATACAAGTTGATGAACAAAAATTTGTGACATCTTCTTCTAGTGATGTTGGTGCAACCAACGTACCTAATTTTTTTCTCTCTGAGGATGTATACCAGTGATTGGTAGCTAATCATACATAACAATATGAATTCATTCAAAATTTGGGGTATTTACAATGAGACGTTAGTCTAGTGGTAAGATTCTTAATTTGGAAACTCTAAGTTATTGGATTGATTCTAATGGACAATGCTGAGTTATAAAGTTCTTTGTGGACTATGTATCTTGGGGTGTATCTTTGTTTCAATTATTGCTAGTTTCAACTTCCCAAAATTTTGGGTTATTTGCCTCATAATTAAAGTTTCACTTCATTCTTAAATGATGCAATACAAAAATTAAGACATTCATGTCATTCATGATAGGTATTATTATTATTATTATTTTCTTATTGAGTTACACAATGCTTCAATGATGTAGTATGCCCTAGATATAGGATTTATATATATATATAAGCATTCAATGTCGATAATTTGTAAGTGGAGTCTATATTGTTATGTTCAATCTAAAGAATATTCTAAAGTTGCATGTTTTGTCAAGCTATTTAATCTTCCATTGATTTTTCATAAAGTTGCATAGCAAAATATTAGTCTTCTTGGTCTCATTAAGCATATGGAATCTGTTTCCACACCGTAATCTTTTTAATCATAAAAAGACATTAGTATTGCAAATAGGTAGAAAGACTTACATCCAACCAATTACATATCATAACCTTTTTAATTCTTGTAATATTTATTATTGAAAAGGACATTTGTTTAGTGCTTGTCTTTTTCTATAAGAAAAGAAAAAACATGCTAAAACTGAAAGTGGAAGGAAAAAAAACAATCTAAAGTTAAATAGATTAAAAATAAGGTGATGATCAAAGTGTATCCCATATGCCCAACCATATGAATCACAAGCATTTACTAGTGATTCAGTTGAATTTTTTGGACTTAGTTCCTAAATTTGCCCATAGTCTTAAACTATGAAGTAAGGGGTTGTATGATCATTGTATTTCTAGCTCACACTTGTGTTATCAGTACATATGGTTAAATGTGATTTAAGGCTCATGATGTCTATTTTTATTTGTATATTTATATATTTTCTATCCTAATTACTAGATGAGTAAATGAAGTTTTAATAATTAATTATTTAACTAAGCTAATCTAGTAACTAACTATCCTAACATAAAGTAACTGTTCCCACTAACTGTACACATCCCAAACTAATATCAATGCTAACCAAATGGCTATTATAAGGTGTACCAAATGGCCTCTATTGGGATTACTAAGCACAATACATCATGCTTGAATTAGTCATACCTATGCATTTATGGTTAAGTATAATAACTAATTAAAACCATTAATGTAAATTACATTAAAAGTAAAATGCAAATAGGAAAGCATAAACTAATCCAAGTGTTGTAATGAATATTAGAAATCTCAACTTTATTGCCATTCACACCAATGCATTCAAGTACATGGCGTTTGAATAAAGCATCATACAATCTCTTTAATTCACATTGGAAGCACTCAGAGAGAATATATTTGAACTTTGGAGAAACTAAACTGCAAGAGCTTTGCTATGTTATGAATCTAAGATGTCATAAATATGTGTGGTGGCTGCATTTATATAGGCTTTGGCTACATTAGCATTGATGCCTTTGTGTTTAAGGTAGCTAACCATGTGTCAATGAGGATAACCAAGTTGGTTCTTGGTCTCCCCGCTATCAGCATAACCAAGTTTGCATTATTGAGGTTGGCAAGTTCCATGTTAACCTTCTATTTTTTCCCATCAACCTTCTCAAATCAAGGTTAACCTTGGCTAGCTACTCTTGCTATTGGCAAATGAACTTGATCATCTGGTCCTTTTGCTACTTAACATTTTGCAAGCGATGGACATCTTTGATTAGGACCAACTTTTCTTTGTGGACTTTTAACAAGTCCTTGTTAGTGTTGAATGCCATGGCCTCCAACAAGGATGTGTTAAAGACCGCTACTTCCTTTGCATTCTTGACCTCTCATAATCTTTATTAAAGCTATTAAAAAGCTTCATCCCTTGTGAGGTCTAGCCTGAGAATGGTGGGGTTGGAGAGATGGGCCTGTAACTCTACAACCTTAGTAGCCAACTGTTGATTCTTAGTGATGGCTACCTTTAGTTGAGTGTTGGGAATGAGTAGTTTTCCATTCATCTCAAGTAGCTCTAACTAGCTAGTAGTGATTTTAGTTGGAATATCAAAGATCTATGGAAGTGGTTGCCTAGCTTCCACCAATCATTCCAATACTTCTTCATTTTGGGAAACTTTTAATTAAATGCTCCTTGCTCCTGCAAATGTCTAGATGTCTACCATTGCAGTAATGCCTGGCATGGCCATTGTAGGGGCATTCAAGGCTTCAGCTACCCTATTGACCACCACTTCCATCATTGTCTCTTGGCCTCTGTGATGCATGACCAAGATAGTTGCCCCTTCATCCACCTCCAATGTGATAGAGAAAGTCATGACATTTTGTGTTATTTTTAGGAATGTTTGTCTAGCGATGGATACTATGACCTCTTGGGCACTTGGATTTGATCTCTTGGGCACATGGTCCCTTCAAGGCAAGAACATTGGGGTGGTTTCTTGGTCCAACTAGTTGATGGTCCTAGTGACCTCTTGAGATGGCTTAGGGGTGGACAATAAATTGATGGCTCCTCACCGCTTGCTAATCCTTATTGTTGCAACAGCTATTCTCGAAGCTTTTGGAGCCTTTCTATAGTTACAAGTGCCTTTGGTGTGATTTCCCTTATAGGTGTTGCAAGTGATGGCCTCTCCTCTTCATGTAGCTTGGTTGCTACTTTGTCCTTCATCATCTCTTGCCATGATGTAGTAGGAGCATAATGAACCATGTTGTTGGTGTAGCATGATATGCCTCCTCTTTTGCATAATTTTCAAATGAGGCACAGAAACAGAAGTGTCTTCCTTCCCTTTTCATTCTACTTGAAGTGCTTCTTATCTCCCAATAGATAAGTTGAGGAAGGTCGATAGGGAATTTTCTACTTAGAGTAGCACATGCATAAGTAGAGAAGGTTGTTACCTTACTTGACCTCACCATGGGGTTTAGGTGATAGGCTGTGATTTTGAAATAGACACACTTTGCCTTCTTTAGTGTACTATATTCCTTATGGTCTACTCTATAGCAATGTTGGACTCATTCCTTTTTGGCTTCGGGGTTCACTTGGATAGAGATTTCTGCCAACTTTGTTCCAGTGTTGGGCAAATTGAGGACCTCTGTGATGGCATCAACTGAGTAGGAGATGATGAGGTTTTTGCTTTTCATGGACGTGTCTCCTTGTTGATTATTGCAAAACAGGTAGGTCTTCTTCTTGTATTATTCTCCATTAGTGAGTGATCAGACCACATGGGAGACTCCTATAATTTGATGTGGATGTCTTTAGGTGCTAACTCTAAAAAGGGTTTAAAGTTCAATTCTTAGAGAATAGAACTTTGAGCCTCCTTGGTTCTAATTCACTCCAGGTAGGCCTCCGTAAGAGTAACTTCAAGGTTAGGCCTTGGCCTAGGAGCTCATCATGCCTAAACTCACCTATTTCTACTATGGGAATCTATCAGACATATTCCACTTTGGGATCCTCCCAAAGAGGTCTTGTTGTATGGGTTACTTTGATTACTTGCTCTTGGAGCTACTATGGCTATTGTGGGCCCCTTCCTCCTCTTGGATGCTTTTCCTTAGGCTGGGAAGGTCCTCTAGGTTACACTTTGGTGCCATCTGTGATCATACATGTAACCCAAGATTAACTATTTATTTCATAACCCTTAGGCTATTTCATATCTTTCTTACTAGATCAGGTTACAATTAAGGTTGTTTGTGATCTTGGTTAGTTATATTATTTTAATTATTGGCTACCAGAGTTTGTTTGTTAGGTTTAACCCACGTAGGATGAGTACTTTAATATTATTTTAATGGATAAGCCATGGGGAGTGATGAGCTGCGATATTGCGTACGCGATATCGTAGCTTGCCGCAATGCCTATAAATAAGAGGTGGCTTTTTATGCTTTAGGCATCTAGAGTTAGACCCTTAGCCAATCTATAGTAGTTTTACCATTCCAAAGTTAAAATAATTTCCATGTGCTCGCAGTAGGAGTCTCAAAGTGAATGAATCTTTATTCGAGCAAATTGTACTTGAGCACACATTTGTGTACGGCAATAAAGATGAACTTTTTGATGAACCCTGCAGCATATGGACTAAGCTAAATAGGATTTAATTATTGTTAAATGTTTAAATGCTTTCCTAGATAATTAATCTCTCTCAACCCTTGACTCTACTAGTTAAGTGCATTCAGTATGATTGCTTCGAGCATGTGTGTAACACTTGGTAACCCAGTAACGAGTAGTGTTTGGTAATCCCAGTAGCATTGCACTGGTTCAGGGTTTGTGCGGCAAGTGGAAACGGATACTAATGCTAGGATAATTAAAAATTAGTTAGTGAATAGTTAATGAAAATTAGTTATTTAGTTCTCTTCACCTTTCCCTACTAGCATAAGCGTTAAAAAGATAAAAGATATAAAAATCACATACCTCAAACTTACTTAATCATACAACTGTGACAATACGAGTAAGTTTGGGAGGACAAAAATTGGTTAACCTTAAGTGTTGAATTAAGGCGCATAAGCACTTAGTCCTTAGAGTTCAACCGGATCGTGTGTGAGACGCTCGTATTTGTATGGTTGAGTGTAGGGGTACCTTGCCACTCATCATTGGCGCCATTGTCAAGGACTTAGTTGTTTGTGCATTACGTAGAACATAGGAGATCATTCATATTGTTGGGATGCTAGAACAAACCCTTAGGGTTGATCAAAAGAAAAAAAATAAGATAACGGTAAATAGCACACCAAACAAGACTAAAATGTCTTCTTCTTCGCACAAAAGCACTTCACTGCCTTGGAACAACACTAGAGACAGTTGGCAGCATAACACACATAATCAAAATCTGCCAGCTCCTTAACAATTTCATGTGGTATATAGTCATCACGATGAGTATAGCCCCGAATTTACCTTTATTCTCCATCAAGATGAACAATTGCGTTGGAGAGACTTGGAGGGTAACATAGTGTTGCCTCTAGACTGAGTAGTCCCCAACATGCTCCTTTGTGCTCTTGCACGAATAAACATGTCAAAATTGTATGCAGAGTATGTTGCATGTGATTACGACACAAGGGACTACCATCCCACAGAAGCGCAACGCCAACAGGACTTGCGGTAGGAGAGTTATCACACATCTTTGAAGGGTAAAGAACCCCATAATGCTCCACCCATCTTAAGTGAAATTTAGGGTGGTGAACCTATTTCAATAGGTTCTCCACAAAACGATGTTCCCCCTCCTAACAATGGTGAGGAGGTGGTGTATTAGAACCTTTACTCCATGATTCAAAACCCTAGTTCTGATCCCCATGAACATCAAGTGTTCAACTAGGGAACACAAACACATGATTAGGGCTAGGACCACCAAAGAGAAGGTAGGAAACATCGTCATGATGATGGTTCTCCTTCTTTTTCACCTTCAACATCACATTCACCCTCTCCTTCAGTATCAGGACGCAGTCATAAGGAACCTAACCGTGAGGATAAGGGTAAGCAAAGTGAGAAACCTCGATGAGAGAGTCGGGAACGAGGACGAGGGAATTTTAGAGAATCATGGCATGAAAGAAGGGAGAGTAGGGAACCACGTAGACATCACAGATGCTATGAAAGAAATGACCATGAAGAACCCCTACTTGCAACCTGAAGCATGTTAGACATCGCAGAGGCCGTTAGAATTCCTACAAGGCACCAAAAAGATAGCAGGATCAAGAGATTAGACATGAATAACATCCCATGATTTGAGGGGGGATACAACGCTAATCCTTAGAACCACTTACAAGCATTTCACGATGCATGTGCCTTGCAGAACATTGAGAACAAATGGAACAATCTAAAGTTGTTCCCAAGGACACTAGTAAAACAAGCAAAAAGCTGGTACCGGTCCTTAGAACTGGAATCCATTCAAAGGTGGAGTATGATGCTAGAACTATTTAACGATAAGTATTAAACGTACTCCCGGGTGTCCAACCTACAAAAGCAAATCCAAGGATAGAAGCAGGGAACTCATGAACCCTTGGATGTTTCCATGGGCTGATACTATGCACTGTTACATCATTTCCTGGGCCATGGTTACTCGTAGCAGGATCAACTACGCCATCTCGTAGATGGACTTGGGCATGAAATCAAGAGAACCCTTGGAATGTATGCCCAAGGAAGATTATCAAAGCTTAGGTCCCATCAGAGTCATAGATTGTTGGAGCAAGTAGCTAAGGAAGAAGGGGAGCTACGTAAGAGAGAAAGTGCGGAAGAGTACAACCGCGATCCTTCCCTCTGAAAAAGGGGAGCGATATTCTGTGAGGAGGAGGAAGGGTCACCACTCGAGGAGATGGTGAATAGGAAAACCTTGCCACTCCAAAAATTAACAACAAAAGTATCGGTGAAGGTAGACCAAATGTGGGACTCCTTAGATAGTAGATTTGAAACTGTTCGCAAAATCGTAGAGGAATCTAAGGAGCGAGGTAGTGACTATGATAAAAAGAAAAAGAGGGATTTGAACCATGCACGTAACAAAGGTAAGGGTAAAATGTCCATCACTAAAGAGGTTGTGGATTCTAATACGAAAAATGATGGTGGATGTAAGATATGCTAGTATGACCATCCTAAGGGATGTTGCCGAGTAATCTCACATCTGCAAGAGTTTGGGATGTATGCACTTGACCCACGACTTAACAAACAGCAAGAACCCCGACAGTTACCTTATCCCCAAGGTAACACTAGGCAGTTTCACCAACCATTAATGTATTATCCAAGTGGAACTCCATTGCAACCTATTGAGAAACACTAGCAGTGGCAATACCCATAGTCGTGGGGGATGCCATCGCCAAGGAAACAATACCCTTACCAGCAACCAGATCCATATGGCTACTACGTGCAGTATCCAATCTCTCCACATGACTTTGTTGGTCACGTGACACCACAACGTCACTACCAAGCTTGGGAGTATTATAGGACTCCTTCTCCTAGGGGAGACACACCACATACATACCATCCTCCAAATCCATCCGCAACTCTCACACCGATAGCTCCATTACCACCTGCTCTAGTAATGCAAGGGGAACTCCCCACTTAACCATAGCAACGTAATGCTATGAGAGCTATAAACCTTCAACCCACTGCTAGTTCTGACAACCGCATAAAGAGAAGACCTTTCTTTAGAACCAACAGTCCAAATAAGCTCTCACAACCACAAGTGGTTGAGCCTCCGAACGCTTCTCCATCAAATAAGGCTTCAGAGCTCCCTTCGAACCAAAAAAAAAGCTCAACGTACACGGTTATGTTAACACATATCATCATTGATTGGATTAAGGAGGGCCACCTTCCCAGGAAATTCGCAAACCCCAAAAGTCCTTTAATCTATCTCCAAGTCATTGGGAATGAACCATGTAAAGCTCTTTTGGACTCAGGTTCCAGAGTCAACTTAATATCACAAGAGATGTATAAAGCCTAGAACCTACCTCCACTAAAGAAGAGCAATATTCGTTTAGAGCTGGTTAACCATTCCATCACTATTCCCTTGGGATTGGTGGAGGACATTGTTACCACTGTGTGTGGGTGGTCATACCTAGCTGATTTCCTAGTGATACAAGTAAACAATGAAAAAGGGGACTTCCCAATAATAATGGGAAGGACATGGATAAGTACCATAAATGCATGCCTAGGAATTCGTGATCTTTCTCTAGAAATATCTAAGAAAAACACTTTTGGGAAGATCAAGAGGAAGAAAGTTCCATGCATCACATATAGTGATACAGGGTGTGATTGCATACAGGAATGTTCAACATTTCCTGCATGCAACTAGTGTGCCCAAGAAATTACCATACACAGGTGCTTGTATGTAGCAACCACACAATGAGAAAACACCCAGTGGTTGATAGCTGATCAGGAGAGAAACTTACCAACATGCATGGAACTAACTGGGGGACCAACTTGCGTCCACGTAGAAGACATAGATGCACTGGAGCAAGAGTGTCGCCAGCTTCCAACCCTTAACCTAAAAACATCAATAGGGGAAAGCTAGAAATTCCTAAAAAATAACTTGAAGCACTCCGATTGGATCTCCCCCTTCCAACTTAGTCATGGGAGAGATGGCCACCTATGCTGATCAATCAAGGCCTTTAATTCCTTTTTAAGTTTTTTTTTACACATTTTTGTTTTACAAATTTCTTTCTCTTCTCTTGTTTTTGTTTTGCAACATTGTTCATACTTTTTTGTTTTTTCGTGTGTTTATTTATTTTGTTAAGTTTTTCACCTAATAAGTGCTCCTGAAGATGGTATGAACTGTATTCCATTGATTGCTAGTGTTTGGTCTTTACCTTGGAGTTATGATGTTGATACTAACGTATGGTTCTTTTGGTATAACAGGCAATGAGTCCACGTCATCCATGGATCCATGAATTTCTATGGTCTCTCTTGCCTTGGAACTGTACAGTCCCTTTCCTTAAATAATAAGAACTATCAACAAATTGGTGACTGGGTATTTCTCAAACTAAGGAAGGACTCAAGGATTGAAAAGGATGTGACTTTAAGGGAACTTGATGCATTTGTGCTGGCCATTCTCTTGGGTGTTTGGATGTTTTCTTCTTGAGTTTTCCTTACCATTTCGACGTTGTTCCATTATCAGGAAGCTGAGCTAATAAAATAATAAGTCTTTACATGGTGTGGTTCTCACACGAAAAAAATAGTGAGAATTCAAAGCACACCCCTTAGACGAAATAATCATTTAGGCTACAAGCACTGGTTATGGAACTAAACAAACATGTTCCCTCTAACTAAGGCCCTTTCTTGCTTCCTACTTTCCCCTTTCTCGTTTCATAGGAATGGTGGTGACTCTTTGGTGGAAGAATTCTTGTTACTTTGGGTGGATGGATTGGCCGAATGTATTAATGCGAAGTCACTGGATGTGGTTTGTTTGAGGCTGGATTTTGAATGAGATCTACTAAATCATATTAACCATTAATACACAAGGAGCTGTACACCACCTTGTTTTTAGAGACTCCATTCCATTCTCTTCTTGCCATCATTCTTTCCCCATTGTACACCTCATTGCCAGTTGTATCAATAGTCCATATTTTGGTTGATGCATTGTTTTCTTTTTGGTAAACTCTTGTGGTTAAGAATTTAACTCTTGCTTCCAAATGACATTTCTAGAGCCTACAGACTCTTTTAATGTGGGATTGTCAGGGCATTAAGGTCATGAGCCTGCTTTGGGGAGGATCCACTGGAATTCCTATTTGGTGCTTCCTTTAATGTATTTCCCTTAAACATTTTTGCAATCACCATTTATTTTGTTCATCTCCATCTTTGACATCCATTTTATCAACGTTGCCCTTGTTTCTTTTTCTTCATCTTTCTTATTCCTTACCTTTTTCCATTCTCTCGCTATCGAAGGTTCGCTCTTAGTCATGGGGGTCTTGGTCCAATTTTTTTGATTTTCTATTAACCCCTACACCTTGAGTAGTCACCAATATTATATATCCAGATCCACATTAGCCATATCACAACTCAGCCAATGGACCTTACACTGAGGCAAGGTATCAATTGCATTGTGATTCATTTACCCTTGCTAATATAAGACTGTGTTGTATGTGTAGATGGAAATCATACACCAATGGATTGAATTTGGAGGAAACACTTGGAATGGACTGGTACTTGAGCAGTTATGCAAGGAACAAGATTGATGGCACGCTTATGGATGAACAACGGAAGGCGCAATCTTGGCATCAGCAGCCACAAACTTCTTTTTTTCTCTCTCTCTTCTCTCTCAACTGCCAAATAAGGCTGGATGTCAAATGTGTATAGTGTTCACTCTTATTGTCATGAACACTAATTTTGTCATGTATTGTAATGATGATCCGTTCACATGTCACCCCATTCATCGTTAGTGTCATTCAAGTCAATAATCCCATACCTTCCCAATATTTTGTAAGGAACTCGAGGAGGAATTTTCATTCAGTCATGGGGGTATGATGAGCCGCAATATCGTGTACACAATATCGTAGCCACAATATTGCGTCTGCCCTTGCTATATCGCGTATGCGATATTGCAGCTTGCCGCAATGCCTATAAATAAGAGGCGTCTTTCCATGCTTTAGGCATCTAGAGTTAGACCCTTAGCCAAACTATAGCAGTTTTACCATTCCAAAGTTAGAATAATTTCCAAGTGCCCACAGTAGGAGTCTCAAAGTGAATGAATCTTTATTTGAGCAAATTGTACCTAAGCACACATTTGTGTATAGTAATAAAGATAAACTTTCTGATAAACCTTGCAACATATGGACTAAGCTAAATAGGATTTAATTATTGTTAAATGTTTAAATTCTTTTCTGGATAATTAATCTCTCTCAACCCTTGACTCTCCTAGTTAAGTGCATTCAGTACAACCGCTTCAAGCACGTGTGTAATGCTTGGTAACCTAGTAACGAGTAGTGTTTGGTAATCCCAGTAGCGTTGCATTGGTTCAGGGTGTGTGTGGCAAGTGGGAATGGATACTGATGATAGGATAATTAAAACTTAGTTAGTGAATAGTTAATGAAAATTAGTTATTTAGTTCTCTTCACCTTTCCCTACTAGCATAAGCGTTAAAAAGATAAAAGATATAAAAATCACATACCTCAAACTTACTTAATCATACAATCGTGACAATACGAGTAAGTTTGGGAGGATAACGATTGGTTAACTTTAAGTGTTCCATTAAGGCGCATAAGCACTTAGTCCTTGGAGTTCGACTGGATTGTGTGTGAGATGCTCGTATTCGTATGGTTGAGTGTAGGGGTACCTCACCACTCATCAGGGAGCGAGAAAAATTTTAGAAAATTTTTTAGGAAAAAACCAAAGGTTTATGGTCCCTGATAAGTCATGATTTGCTTGGCTTTGATATCAGATATTTGATATTGGGCCCCTAGATGCATTATTGGATATTTGATATTGAGGGGCATGGGCCAACCTATAAATATAGCACTTGGGTGCACAATTTGGGTAATAGTTTTACATTAGTATTTCATAGTTTTGTTAATAGAGTAGTTGAACTCTTGCAGTTTTATTCTGTAATCTTATAGAATAGTCAATGAGTGCCCATAGAGTGGATTTGAGTTAGTTGTATGGAGTCTTATTCGAATGGCAATGTACTTGACATATTCCATGAATGAAAATAAGATCAAGATTGATTCTTATTCATTGCAGCACTTTGACTTAGATTAGATTTACTTTCCATGCAATTTACTTTTCATGTACTTAGTTAATATTTACATTTTAATGCATGTTGATTAATTAAGCACATAAGTACCATGGCTTCGAGCATGCGTATGACTTTTGGTAATCCTAGCAACACTTAACGTTTGGTAACCCAGCAGCATTATCTATGTTCAGGATGTGCATGGAAAGTGGGATTAGATACTTTTGTTAGGGTAGTTGATTATTAATTAGTAATTAGATTAGTTGAATTGATTATAAATTGAGTTTCAACCTATTGTTAATCATAGAACAATAAAATATAAAATAATAAAAATCATATGTCTCACTCTTGACTAAACCATACGTGACAAAGCTACCACTAGTCCAAGTGGGAAGACAACGAACTGCGATCAAGGCATAGTGATCTAGATGCCACAACTAGTCCCATCCATGGAATTCAACCAAATCATGCGCGAACACTTGTGATTCATATGGTTGGGCATAGGGGTACCTCATCACTCATCATTGGCACCATTGCCAGGGATGGTGCTAGTTATCTAGATTAGTTATATTATACATAATCATTATAAAGGTATTAATGATCTATCTCTTAGAAAACATTAATATTTTAAATCACACACATTATCAGAAAAAACCATGTCTTCTTCACATAGGACCAATAATGCATCGTATGATGAGAAAACTCATAGGAGAAATGATAGGATATATATTGAAGAAAATTAGAGTGAACAACCTCAAATATGTGTTTCCTATGCTCATTTAGACCCTTCTTACACTCAAAGACTACATTCAATTAGTGCAGAAAATCATAGAGGAGATGGAGTAAGTCCTAGATTAAGGAGGGCCTCAAAGCCTAGGAGCTCCTCTAAAACCTGGACAAGATAAATTAAGGGACCATGGGGAGAACTATAGAAGCCATGGTAATTCTCCTAGTTCCTCATATTCCTCTTACTCTTCAATGTCTAGTTTTGATGAAGATGAACATAGGTATAAAGATAGAGCTTCACTATGAGGTTAAGACAAAGATAGAAATTGAACACAAGGGTAAAATCAAAGACATCACCATGAGCATAGACAAGATCATCACAATTAAATGAATAGAAATAGAAATTTTCATCACAACATTTTTGATGACAATGAACCCTTGTTGGCCACTAAGAGCTTAATGTAGATCATCGAGGTAATTAAGATACCTCACAGGCATTGTAGGGATAGTCACTTACCCAGGCTTGATATAAACAATATTCCTAAATTTGTGAGAGGCTACAACTCGGATCCACAACATCATATACAAGCATTTCATGATGCCTGTGCGTTGTACAACATTAAGAATGGATGGCAAAAGCTTAAGCTCTTTCTTAGGACACTAATCGATGAAGCTGAAAGTTGGTATAGATCGTTGGAACCAAGTTTCATTCACCAATGGTCCACAATCCTAGAACTTTTCAATGAAAAATACCAAACCTATGTGAGAGTGTCTAACATGAGGAGACAACTCTAAGAGTAGAAGCAAGAAAATCATGAACTCTTGGATGTGGCCTTGGATAGATACTATTTGTTGCTACATAGATGCCCAGGCCATGGTTTCTCTAAGGAAAGGCAAATTTTCCACATCATAGATGGGCTTCGTAATGAAACAAGGGAGACCCTTGGGATGTATGCTTCAGGTCAATTATATGAGCTATGAACCCATTAGATCTGAGAGTTGATCAAGCATGTGCCAAAAAAAGGAGAGCTATGCAAATGGGAGAATGTTGAGGAAAATAATTAGGACCCAACTATTCAAAAGAAAAGGTTCCATATCTATGATGAAGAGAGAGAGGCAGCTCTCAATGAGATACTTTTACAACCAACCTTGTCAATACAAAATTTTATTAATGAGCTTGAAGCAAAGCTAGGTGAGATGTTGGAAGGGATGAATGAGAAAGTTAAAACTTGTGTAGAAAACATAGAGGAGAGAGTGACACAAAGTAAATTAAGTAATAACAACAAAAGAAGGAAAAAGAACCAAGAAACAATGATGAACACTTATCAGCAAATAAGAAAAATGGTTGAAGAAAGTGAGACTATAGACTCAACCATAGACGAAAATAATGGATTTGACATTTGCATATATGACCATCCAAAGGGCCATTGTCTAGTCTTGTTGCATCTACATGAGTATTGGGAAGGGGCATTAAATCCAAATTTTGTACAAAAGTACATGCCTAGGTGATTTTCTCTTCTGCATAGTAATTTTAGACAACCCCAAAACCAACTGTACTATCTTGGGGGGACTTATTACCAACCTTAACATTGGCATCAACCGCAGTGGCAACAACCACAATCATGGGGGAGACCAACACCAAACCAGCCCTATCCTTCTTACCAACCAAACTTGCATGGATATTATGTTCAACAGCTTGTTTCACGAACTAGTTTTACTTTCTCTACTTCAAATCACTACTACCACTCTCCCAAATATCACTATCCCACAACATCTTATATGAGATCATCACCTCACACCTATTACCCTACATCATATCCTCAATATTCTCATACTTACCTTCACCATATGTCAGCTTCAACAACATAGGAAGGTTTAGCATCAAAACATCAATGAGAGAATGCCACATATGCTGTGAACATGCACATAAATGATAATGCTAGTAGATCTCAACCATAACGTTGAAAGCATCCCTTCTTGAGGAAAGGCAGTAAGCTGAGGCAAAACACTCATGGACCTACTACATCACTTAAACTAGCACAAGGCCAATTTGATGCAACAACCTTCCTCACAAAAATGATGTCTCCTAATCATATGTAAAAGCCAATAACCATCACCACTCCAACACAAGACATAAATGATAAACCTATCATTGTGGAGAGAAAAAAGAATCCATGCATCACGAATAATGATAAAAAGTGTAGTTGTGGGCCACAAGTTCAAAATATTAACACAACCTCTATAATAATCCACCATAAAGTTCAAGAGCAAGTGTGTGAGCAAAAGCCAGTCTATGCAGTAGCCACTACACTAGAAGACACCGAGTGGCTTGAAAATGAGAATATAAAACTATTTCAAAGATTCATGGAAGTAACTAATTTGCTTATTGATTATAAAATTTTTTGATTCTTCATATGTTTTCCATTTCTTAATATTTTTCTTTTCTTTATATTTTTCTCTTTTCTTGAGTCATTCTCTTTATGTTTTATGAATGTATTTTATGTTTTTATTAATAAAATTGCCAAGTCATGATGCAAAAGTCAACACTATGTGTTGGGTTTTTTATGCTATGCTATCAAGATGATTGGATACGTAATTGTGTAAAGTAATGAAACCACCTCATCCATCCCTCTAGTTCTTTGAATAAAAGGTCTTCTTCATGGAAACAATTTGGTTCTTCTTTTATGAAACTAAAATTAATCAATGATCATTGTACCTTGAAGAAAGAGAGAATGATGAAGTGAGAATGGCAGAGGGTGTGACCTCAAGGGGACTTGTTGGGTTCTCTTCTTGACTTCCTTCATGTGGTTTATGACTCCTCTTGGAATGTATCATCACTCCCTCATCGACCAATAAAAAGGAAGCTCTATCTCTGCATGGTATGGTTTCCAAAAACACAAAAAACAAAAAAAAAAGAGGGAAAAGACAAAAAAAATAAACAATGATGGAAATTCAAAGCACACTCCTTAGACATAATAATGGGCTACAAGAATTGGTTATGGTGCCAGAAAGATATGTTACCCATGCCTCAAGGCACCCCTCTAACTAAGGCTCTTCCTTTCTTCTTCTCTTTTCTTCTCTTTTTGTAGTGATGTATGTTCTTTGAGGTGGTTGTGGACTCATGGTGGTTGGTAGGATGGAACACATTAATGCAATGTCACTATTCATGGTATGGACTTGGTCTAAACATGGACGGATAGGTATGTTGATCATTTTAATCACACTTGTCACAAGAACCTATTGTGGACATGGTCAAGTACTTTACATCCCGATCTCTGTAATCCCTTATCATTCCATTATTCACCTCATTACTAATGTGATTATGAACCTTTTGGTTTTGTGTAGTATAGCACAACATCCTAACCATGGTAGTTATGTGCTGTTTGGAACAAAGGCATGGTCTACATTTAACTTCTCAGGTGCCCATGGACATCTATAGAAGTGGTTATGCAAAGGCATTATGGCAGGAGCCTGCTTTGGGAAGGACCCACTTGCATAACTTTTGTTGATCATGGCTTTGAACTAACCTTCACATCTTCTAGAATATCAATGATGGTTTCTCTGAATTTATGCATGATTTTGGGACTACTTCTCATTTGTTTCATTAATTTTTCCTACTTTTCTATTTCCATATCCATTAATATTTCTTGGCCATCTTCTAAATTAGACCTTTGGTTTCAATTATTCAAAAACCTATGTGCTTCTAGAGTTATGCTTATTAGTCATGGGGGTTAGGGATGCCTGCTTTAATAATTTTCCAACATTCTATTTTTGAACATAATGGTAACTAATAGTAGTTAATCAAAATAATGTGAACAACTTGATGATTTTAGTTACCTCATAGCCTTGGGCATAGTATGCTGTAATCACCTTGTGCTTAAAAGAAAACTAAGGGATTCGAAAAGGATTAATTATTAAGGAAAACTGACCACAACCAATGTTGATCCTTTGGTGACTGCAGGTGTTGCTAAAAGAAACATCTAAGGAAGAAGGTCTTTTGCTAGGCATGAAAACAAAGCCAAGAGAGGGACAACGAAGGATATGACCATGGGAAAATCATAGCACATACAAGATAGTAGCTCAAAATTCACATGCTTGCTAGATCCATGGGGTGATGAGAAGAAATTTCAATTCACCCTTCAAGAATGTTTTTCATAACTAGAAAAGCATCGACATAACAATCAAGGTTAAAAGTTTTCCATTGCTAGTGAGAACAAGAAGAATCATCTTCAGTAGATTTTTAAAGACCTTTGCAAATTTTGTAATCTTCAATGTCTGTCCAGTCTTTTTGTTACTCTATCATTTTGTATAAATCCACTCGAATAAAATTTTGCAATGTGGCACTTAGAGTCAATCAGTAGTTTGCATATCAGTCAATAATCCCATACATTCCCAATATTTTATAAGGAACTTGTTCCTCATTTTGTTTAACTCAAGAACAAGTTTTCATACAGTTGTGGGGGTATGATGAGTTACGATTTACCCTTTTTGTAGGTGTTTCATTTTGTTTATTAATGAGTGGAAAGGTACCCCTACACTCAACCATAGTGGTCGAACTCTGCAGACGGGCTAGTTGTGGTATCTAGATAGTTACTTGTTGATTGTAGTTCACTGTCTTCCCACCTAGAATAGTATTTGCTTTGTCATGTATGGTTTAGTCCAAAGTGGGGTGTATGATGTGTTCCTAAACTAATGCTACGCCTAGAGGCAATGGAAAATAATCTTAGCTAATCTAGGAGGAAAAGGGAGAGAGAGATATATATATTAAGAGGAGATAGGGGGAGAGAGTCTAAGCTAGCCTAAGTGCGATGAGCATCCATTCCTTAATCATCCATACACATCTTAGGCCTCGTGCACAACTACCACTGGGATTACCAAGTGCATGGCCTGAGTATGCTACTGGGATACCAAGCAGTTACATGTAGATGCTCCTGATTAAGTCGTACTCATTCAGTGTTTAATAATATATTAAAATTAAGTAATTAAACTAAGTGAATGCTACAATGATGAAGTAATCTTGATCTTTATTTCTAGTCATGTGCATGTCCAAGTATGCCACTCTCGAATAAAGGATGCTGTATAATTACAATCATCACACTACAAGCATGTATTGGGAGAAAGGATTGCGAGGAACTAAGAGTGAACTAACTTCTATCTACTGACTGAAAAAACTAACTATTTCCAAACTGACTCCTCTCATGCACCTACATGTGTGTTTATAGGCTCACATAGGAGTCATGATATCATGTATCCAATATCGTTATTTGGGCTACAATATTGTGTACCCGATATCGTGGATCCGATATTGGGGGTCCGATATCACAGCCTAATGAATCACGATTCATCATACCCCCAAAACTGAATGAAAACTTGTCCTTGAGTCAAAATGAGAACAAGCCCCATTGATTACATAGTGGATAGGTATGGGATTATTGACTGACGAGGAATTTATTCATGCCTCAGTGGAGAACTCAATAGAACAAAATTGGGACACAACACAAAAAATGCAAAATCACAAAATTACAAAATTTTGTGGAACTCATGTGGTTCTAGGTAGCAGTGGCTCCTCCATGGGTTGCTTCCCCTTGTCTTATGCTCTAGGTTTTGGAATTTGATGATGTTGAAGTAGTGCTTGGAGCTTTTCCTCTTCCATTTGAGGATCCTATTCCATCTATGTTGATGCTCCAATGTTTAATGGAGTTGACACCTCCCATCGGTAAGGTCTTTCTTTGTAGAACTTCATCAAGTGATGTCTCCCCCTTAGAAATGCACCTCCCTTTTGTGAATGGAGGGATCCTTGTTATAATTCTTTACACTTTCACTTTTTTTAGGTCCCCTTCTTCTTTGGTCTCCTATTCAATCAACATTGGAATTTGATGGGCTTACATTTCAAAAAGTCTTTCTTAGGCATAGACCCCAATGATTTCCCTTGTCTTATTCTTGAGTCCATCTATGATGTGGTGAAGTTGTTCCCTTTGAGAGTATCCATAGCCTTGGCATCAGTGCAATGGAGAGTAGTACCTCCCTAAGGCCACATCCAAGGATTCATGATTTTCTTATTTCCATTATTGGATCTACCTTTGCAAGTTGAACACTCTGGAGTACGTTTGGTACTTGTCATTGAAGAGTTCCAACATGGTACTTTATCGATGAATGAATTTCAATTTCAAGGAATGGTGCCAAATTTTTGCTTCTTTGATGAGTGTCCTTGGGAAAAATTTTAGCTTCTATCATTCATTCTTTATGTTTTGCAAGGCATAGGCATCATGAAACGCTTGGAGATGATTTTGAGGATCTACATTATATTCCTCTTCAAACCTCGAGATATTATTCATATTCAACCATTTAATCCTACTATATTTTTTATGCCTTGTATGTATTTTCATTGCCTTTGAAGTATTAAGCATGTTCTTGGTAGCCAGTAGAAGCTCATCATAGTCATGTCATTCATGGTGACCCCTTTCATGGCCATGGTGCCTATGATGAGTTCTATTGTGCCTTCATTCCCAATGATGTTCTTCTTCCTCTTATGGTTGTCTTCACCTCTAATCTTGATCATCTTGATGGGATATTGGTTCATTTCTATCCCGACGATCAATTCCATCTCAATCTTGATTTTTCCTCCTTTTATCTTGGTCTTGATTTCTCCTATTAGAGTTTGATGACAATGAGGATGTTGAGGATGAAGAAGAAGAATTAGGATAATTTTGTTTGCTAGTCCATCTCCTTCGATCCCTATCCTGATCTATTTTTTATTATCATTCTCCTTGCCCTTAGATGAATGGCTAGGATTTATAACCTTTGAGGCTTCCTACTCTTAAGATCTTGTGTTCCCATTACCAAGGTTATCCAAAGTTAATTGTAACCATTAGTGAAAGGTTTTCTCATCAAAGAAAGAAGGAGAATCTATATATTAGGATTACCCAAAAAAGAAATCATCACCTTTTTTGTATTGTTGTAAGAATAATTGCATTGGGATCCTCTTGGCCTTAGAGGCCTCATAACACATTTCCATGCACTGATCCTTCTTAAATTGGGCATTTGTAGGATGATAGTCCTTGTAAGTATGGTCTTGGACCTCATATTCTGAGTTGAGTGAAGTGATACCTAATCTAATGAGATTGCTCATCAGCATGACAAGAATAGATCAATTGGGAGGCAACACAATGTTGCCTTCCATGTTCCTCCAACACATTTGTTCATCTTGATGTAGGATGGAAGTGAAATCCAAATTATAAGGATTTAAATGAGCATAGATAAATTTGAGTTGTTAGGGCTTCTTTAGTTTGCCATGTTGTTGATGGGATTCTCTTGTGTATGGTGGAGATTTGTTCCTATGAGAAAAATCGATATTAGTTATATATAAACCATGTGCCTTTGGTATTTTATCTCTTTAATTGTTTCCCTTCTTAGATGATGGTTGGTTGTTGTATTATCTTTACAATGTCTTTGTATAATTTCATAGTTGATGAGTCGTGATATCACGTATGCAATATCAGGACCTTCCAAGCGATATCACGTATGTGATATCGCGACCTACCTCATTGTCTATAAATAAGAGGCGAGCGCACTTGGTTTGCATAGTTAGTCTTAGTCCCTTACCCAAACTCTTGCCTTTTCTCCCTTTCAGAGTTAGAATTATTTCTGCGTGCTTGCAGCAGGAGTCATAAAGTGAACAGATCTTTATTCGAGCATTGTGTACCTAAGCACATCTTGTGTACAACAATAAAGATGAACTTTGTGATAAACCTTGCAGCATTCAGAATAGATTAATTAATGTTAATTACTATTATCTAATGCTTTCCTTAGTTAATTAATGATTCTCTTTCACTCTACAACTCTCCTAAGTAAGAACACATAGTATGATCACTTCAAGCATGCATGTAACACTTGGTAATCTAGTAACGAGTAGCGTTTGGTAATCCCAGTAGTGTTGCACTGGTTCAGGATGTATACGGCAAGTGAGAATGGATACTGGTGTTAGGATCAGTTAGAGCCTAATTAATAAGTAGTCAAATTAAATTTGTTACTTAGTTATCTCTCTCCTTGCTTATTAGCAGTAGGACATAAAAACACAAAAAAGTATAAAAATCATATGCCTCAAATTTACTTAACCAAAGAATCGTGACATACAAGTAAGCTTGGGAAGACAATGATTAATCAACCCATTCTTGTTCCACAAAGGTGCATAAGCACTCCTTCGAATTTGATCAGATTGTGCATGGACGCTCGTATTCGTATGGTTGAGCGTAGGGATGCCTCATCGCTCATCATTGGAACTGTTGTCAAGGAATTTGTTGTTTGTGTGCTAACAAGAACATAGGAAATATTTCACATCATTGGAATGAACCCATGGGGTTGGTTAAAGAAAAATAATAAATAATAATACATTGCACAATGAATAGACAATCATGTCTCCTTCTTCGTACGAAAGTTTTTCACTGCCTGGGTCTGATATAGGTAACAATCGAAGGTGTTGTACACATGATAATCTGCCAATCCCTCAATAGTTTTATGTGGTATATGTTCATCTCGATGAATATGTACCAAACTTTCCCTTTATCCTCCACCAGGATGAACAACCATGTTGGTGAGATTTAGAAGGTAACATAGTGCTACCTCCTGATCGCTCTGTCTTGGGCATGCTTCTTCGTGATCTCACATGAATTGGTATGTAGCACTTACAGGTAGAGTACATTGTGCATGATCATGACTCGAGAGAGTATCGACCCACGGAGGCACAACGTTAAAGGGATTTACAACAGGAGAGACGTCATGAATCCATAAAGGGAAAGTTGTTGTAGGACGTCCCACATGTCCTAACCAAAAATGAGGGTGGTAAGCCTACCTCAGACAGTCGCCCACACAATGATGTTCCTCCCATTGACTTCGGTCAAGGGGTTGTGTATCATAATCTTTACTCAACTATCCATAACCCAAATTTTGATACCAATAGACACAAAGGTTCTAAAAAAGGAACACAAACACATGATAAAGATGGACATTCCAATCGTAACCGTAATCGGGGCCACGACCACTGAAGAGAAGGAAGTAGGCACCATCATGATGATGGTCCTCCTTCTTCTTTACCTTCATCATCTCCTTCACCCTCTCCTTTAGGATCTAGACGCAGTCATAACGAAAAAGACCATGAGGATGAGGGTAAGTAAAATAGGAGTCATAGACAAAATAGTCAAGAAAGGGGATGAGGGCACTCTAGAGAAACACACCATGAAATAAGGGAGAGTAGGGAACAACATAGGCATCATAGACGCCACAGATGGGATGATCACGATGAACCCCTACTTGCTACTCGAAGTATGCTAGACATAACTGAGGCTGTTAGGATCCCAACAAGGCACATAGTAGGATCAAGAGATTAGACATGAACAATATCCCACGATTTGAAGGGGGATACAATGTTGATCCTCAAAATCATCTACAAGCATTTCATGATGCATGTGCCTTACAAAACATAGAAAAAGAATGGCAAAAACTTAAGTTGTTCCCATGGATACTAGTCAAAGAAGCAGAGAGCTAGTACCAGTTCTTAGAATCAGAATCCATTTATAGATGAAGTACCGAGTTAGAATTGTTCAACGATAAGTACCAAATGTACTCTTGAGTGTCCAACCTGCGAAAGAAAATCTAAGGATGGAAACAAGGAGGCCATGAACCCTCAAATGCTGCAATGGGCTGCTATTATGCACTATTACATCATTGTCCTAGCCATGGTTATTCATAGAGGGATCAACTATGCCATCTCATAGATGGACTTAGGCATGAAACACGAAGAACCCTTGGGACATATGCCCAAGGGAGGCTATTTGGGCTTAGGACCCATCAAGTTCAAAGATTATTGAAGCAAGTTGCTAAAAAAGAAGGGGAGCTAAGGAAAAGAGAGAGTGCGAAGGAATATAATAGAGATCCTTCCCTTCAAAAGAAGGGAGTAAGATTCTGTGAGGATGAAGAAGAGTCACCACTCGAAGAGATGGTGAATAAGAAAACCTTGCCTATCCAAAAATTAGCATCGGAAGTATAGAAACAGGTAGACCAAATGTGGGATTCCCTAGATGATAGATTTCAAACCATTCTTAAAATAGTAGAGGAGTCTAGAGAGCAAGGTAGTGATCGCGAAAAAAAAAGAGAAACTGAACATGCACATAACAAGGGCAAGGGCAAAGTTGCCATCATCAAAGAGGTTGTGGATTTGGATACAGACAATGATAGTGGATGTGAGATATGCTAATATGACCATCCTAAGGGATGTTGCCCTATAATCTCACATCTGCAAGAGTCCGGGGTGTATGCACTCAATCCACAATTAAACAAAAGGCAAACACCTCGAAGGTTACCTTATCCTCAAGGTAACTCAAGATAGTTCCACCAACCCTTAACATATTATCCAAGTGGAACTCCACCACAACCAATCGAGTAGTATTGACAATGTTAGTACCCACAATCATGGGGAATGCCACCACCAAGGCAATAATATCCTTACTGGCAACCTAACCCGTATGGATATTACATGCTGCATCCAATCTCTCTACATGACTCTACTGGTCACGTTAGTCCTCAACCTCACTACCAAGCTCATGAGTATTATAAGACTCCTTCTCACAGGGGTGATGTTTCATAAACATACCATCCTTCTCATCCGGCTGCATCTCTTCCACCCTTAACTCCATTACCACTTGCTCTAGCTATGTAGGGTGAACTCCCTACCCAGCTACAACAACGTAACACCACAAGGGCTATTAACCCTCAACCTACTATTGGTTCTAAAAATTGCATGAGGAAAAGACCTTTCTTTAGAACCAACAGTCCAACTAAGCCCTTTCAACCACAAGTGACTGATTCTTCAGCTGCCTCACTATCACTTAAAGCTTTGGAGCTCCCTTCAACCCAAAAACTGTGCTCAATGCATATGTTCATGTTAACTCATGCCGTCACCAATTGAATTAAAGCCAGCCATCTTCCTAGGAAATTTTTTGATCTTGGAAGTCTTCTTATATATTTACAAATCACTGGGAATGAACCGTGCAAGGCTCTTTTGGATTCAGGTTCTGGTGTCAACCTAATCTCTCAAGAAATGTACAAAGCCTAGAACCTTCCTCCACTAAAAAAGAGTAACATTCATTTAGAGTTGGCCGACCAGGCCATCACTGTCCCATTAGGGCTAGTGGAGGACATTGTCACCATTGTTTGTGGGTGGTCATATCCAGCAGACTTCCTAGTGATTCAAGTAAACAACGGTAAGGGGGACTTCCCAATCATAATGAGAAGAGCATGGCTAAGCATAGTTGACGCATGCTTAGGAATCCACACTCTTTCCCTGGAAATATCAAAGAAAAATATGTTTGGAAAGATCGAGAAGAAGAAAGTTCCATGCATCGCATACAATGACGTAGGGTGTAATTGCGTGTAGAAGTCATGGTTTGTGCAACGTTTAACATTTCCTACATGCAATTAGTGTGCACAAGTGACTAATATACAAAGATGTGTGTATGCAGCACCCACAAGACAAGAAGGCACCTAGTGGCTGATAGTTGATCAAGAGAGCAGTTCAACTATATGCATGGAACTAATTGAGGGTTTGACTTACACTTACATCGATAGCATAGATACATTAGAGAAAGTCCATTGCCAACTTCCAAATCCTAACATTAAAAATATCAACTGGGGAAAGTTGGAAGTACCTGATAAGTTTAAGCAGGAGCCCCTTGAGTTAAAACCATTGCCCACGGTATGGAAGACACGTTTCTCAAGAATAATTATTAATGCTAAGCTCGCTCAACAAAAAAAAGAGAGATTGCTAAAGGTAATAAACAAATGGTCGAAAGCCTTCACTTGGTCATATCTCAAATTAATTGGAATAGATCATAGGATATGCCAGCATAGAATTTACACCGACCCCTCCATGAAGCCTCAATGACAACCGCAGAGGCGATTGAACCCAAAGCTTAAGCAAGTGGTTAAGGAAGAAATCAAATAGCTTCTAAAAGTTGGGTTCATATACCCCATTGCTGATAGTGAATGGGTTAGTCCCTTAGTTATTATGCTAAAAAGGAAGGTAAATGGAGGGTGTGCATAGATTTTAGGCTATTGAATATGGCAACATTCAAAGATCACTTTTCGTTGCCATTTGTAGACCAAGTCTTAGACACTATTGTAGGCATCGCTACTATAAATTTCCAGATGGGTATAGTGGGTACAACCAAATACAAATAGCCCTAGAAGACCAAGCCAAGACTACATTCACCAGTCCTTGGGGAACATTTGCATACAAATAGATGTCGTTTGGCTTGTGCAATGCCCCTGCAATGTTTCAATGATTAGTTCTAAGCATATTCTAGCAACAAATAGGAAACGGTGTGGAAGTCTTCATGGACGACTTCTCCACCTACGGAGCAAACTTTGATCAAGCCTTAGGCCGGTTAGAGAAAGTATTAAAATGATGTGTAGAAACCAATTTAAGGCTCAACTGGCAAAAAATCCATTTAATGGTCCAAGAAGGCATAGTATTAGGGCATAATATTTCACAAAAAGAAATAGAGGTAGACCCTAAAAAGATTAAAGTTATCCAAGGAATTACTTGGCATCTTGAAACTGTAAAAGATATCCAATCATTCCTTGGACATACTGGCTATTATAGACCCTTCCATGAGCCTAAAACAACCAGTACTCATACTACCTTTGTTGGTGGACAACCTTGCTTACTATTTTGGATCTCCTCCTTCCAACTCAGTCATGGGGGAGATGGCCACCTATGCCAACCATTCTAGGGCCTCAGCTCTTTTTATATTTTTGTTTTACACATTTTTGTTTTGCACATTTTTCATCTTACACCATCGTTCACATTTTTTCCTAGTTCTTTGTTTGATTTACTTTCATTCGTCATACCATAAGTACTCATGATGGTGGATTGAATTATATAATGTTGATTCCTAATGTTTGTTTTTTACCTTTGATTCTCAATGTTGATATTAAGATATGGTTCTTTTGATAAAATAGGTTATGAGTCCACATCATCCATCCCTCCGTTCAACTCTATGGTCTCCCTTGGTTTTGGAATTGTACTGTCCCTTTTTCTAAATAGACTTATTAATGAATTGTTGGCTTGGTATTCTTCAAACCGAGGAAGGACTCAATGGATGAAAAGGGTGTGACTTCAAGGGGATTCAATGCACATGTGCTGGTTATTCTCTTGGGTGCTTGGGTGCCTTTCATGGGTTTTTCGCCATTTTGCCATTGATCAAATATCAGGAAGTTGAGTGAATAAAAATAAGTCTTTGCATGGTGTGGTTCTCATGAAAAAAAAGTGATAATTCAAAGCACACCCCTTAGATGTAATAAAGAAATCTAGGCTACCAGCATTGGTTATGGCACTGGAAAGACATGTTATCCATGCCTGAAGGTTCCCTCTAACTAAGGCCCTTTCTCACTTCCTACTTCTCCATCTTGCTCTCCTTGTGATGGTGGTGACTCTTCATGGAGGTATTCTTGTTGCTTCAAGAGGATGGACTGGCCAAGTGTATTTATGTGAGGTCACTGAGTGTGGTTGGTTTGAGTCTAGATTTGGAATGAGTTCTACTCAGTCACATTAACCATGACATACATAAGGGACTTTACACAACTTTGCTCTTGGTATTCCATTCCATTTCTACTCTCCATCGTCCTTTCCATTTTCCACCTCATTGCCGATTTTATGATTAGTCCATATCTTGGTTGATGCATTATTTTTCCTTGGTAAATTCTTGTGGGTAAGTTTTTAACTCTTGCTTCCAAATGACATTTCTAGAGCCTATGGACTCTTTGGTTTGTGGGTTTGTTAGGGCATAAAGGGCATGAGCCTACTTTGGGGAGGACCCACAAGCATTTCTTTTTGGTGCAATTGTTAAGTTCTTTTCCTTAAACATTCTCTACAATCAACCATTTCTCGTTTCATCCCCATCTTTGACATCCACTTTATTGGCATTGCCATTGTTATTTTTCCCATTTTTCTTGTTCCTTATATTTTTTCATCCTATTACTACTGGAGGTTCGCTCTTAGTCATGGGGGCCCTGTCATAAATTTTTCCATTCTACTACTTGTATCACCCCTACACCTTGGGTAGTTATCTGTGATAAACCTCTAACCCAATTTCTGCCATAACCACAACCTAGCCAATGCGCTTTATATTAAGGCAAGGTATCAATTGCATTATGGTTTACTTATCCTTGCTCATTCATAATTGTGTTGTGTGTGCAGATGGTTATTACACGAACTGTGGACTGGGATAGGAGGAAGCACTTGGGATGGACTGAAGCTGGAGTGTTTACACTGAGAACAAGTTTGCTCGCATGGTTATGGATAAACAACGGAAGGCGTAATTGCGATGTCGACAACAACGCGCCTCATTTTCTTTACTCTCTTTTCACGCTATTAGATGAGGGTCTGGATGTCATCTATGTACAGTGTTCACCACAAAGGGCATGAACACCAATGTTGTAATATGTTTGTCAATCCGTTCACTGGGCACTTTGAGTTTATTATTCCTTGTTGTTGTCAGTTCTCATTCAGTCAATAATCCCATACCTTCCCAATATTTTGAAAGGAACTCAAGCACGAGTTTTCATTCAGTCGTGGAGGTATGATGAGCTGTGATATCACGTACGCGATATTGGGGCCTTCCAAGCGATATTGCGTACGCGATATCACGACCTGCCTCATTGCCTATAAATAAGAGGTAGGCACACTTGGTTTGCATAGTTAATCTTAGTCCCTTACCCAAACTCTTGCCTTTTCTCCCTCTCAGAGTTAGAATTATTTCTGCGTGCCCACAGTAGGAGTCATAAAGTGAACGGATCTTTATTCAAGCATTGTGTACCTGAGCACACCTTGTGTATGACAATAAAGACGAACTTTGTGATAAACCTTGTAGCATTCAGAATAGATTAATTAATGTTAATTACTATTACTTAATGCTTTCCTTAGTTAATTAATGATTCTCTCTAATCCTACAACTCATAAGTAAGCACACATAGTACGATCACTTCAAGCATGCATGTAACACTTGGTAACCTAGTAACAAGAAGCGTTTGGTAATCCCAGTAGTGTTGCACTGGTTCAAGATGTGTACGACAAGTGAGAACAGATATTGGTGTTAGGATCAGTTAGAGCCTAGTTAATAAGTAGTCAAATTAAATTTGTTACTTAGTTATCTCTCTCCTCCCTTATTAGCAGTAGGACATAAAAACACAAAAAGTATAAAAATCATATGCCTCAAGTTTACTTAACCATACAATTGTGACATACAAGTAAGCTTGGGAAGACAATGATTGATCAACCCATTCTTGTTCCACAAAGGCACATAAGCACTTAGTCCTTGGAATTTGACCAAATCGTGCATGGACGCTCGTATTCGTATGGTTGAGTGTACAGATACCTCACTGCTCATCAATAGTCTACTACAAATTAGTGCGCTTAGCTAACTAAAATCCCTGGTAATGGCACCAATGATGAGTAGTATTTATCCCTTATGCCCAACTATAAAAATCACAAGCATTGACTAATAATTTGGTTGAATTTCGTGGACTTAGTTCCTAAGTTTTCTCATAGTCTTAAATTGTGAAGCAAGGGGTTGTATGATTGTTGTTTTCCTAACTCACACTTGTGTTATTAGTACATATGGTTAAATGTGAGTTAAGGCTTATAACGTTTTATTTTTATATATTTTCTATCAGAATGGCTAGATGAGTAAATGAAGTTTTAACAATTAATTATTTAACTAATTAGCTAATCTAGTAACTAACTATCCTAATGTAAAGTAACTATTCCCATTGAATGTGCACATCTTGGACTAGTATCAATACTACTGGATTACCAAGTGGCTATTACTAGGCATACCAAATGACCACTATTAGGATTACCAAGCACAATACATCATGCTCAAATTGGTTGTACTTACGTATTTAGGGTTAAGTATTAACTAATTAAAACCATGAATGTAAATTGCATTAAAAGTAAAGTATACATTGGAAAGCATAAACTAATCTAAGTGTTGCAATGAATATCAGAAATCTCATCTTTATTACCATTCATGCAAATGTGTTCAAGTACATGGAATTCAAATAAAGCACCATATAATCTTTTTGATTCACACTATGGGCACTTAGAGGGAAAATATTCTAACTTTGGAGAAACTAAACTGCAAGAGATTTGCTATGCTATAAATCTAAGATGTCATAAATGTAGGTGGTGGTTGCATATATATAGGCTTTCCCTACATTAGCGTCAATACATTTACATCAATGCATCTAACCATGCATTGATGGGGATACATCAATGGGGCTGCATCAATGCAACCTGTCTAATTATGTCTCATCATCAAGTTAATGCTAATGTCAAGAATGATCAAATTACAATAAAGAAATGCGCTTATGTAAATAATTTAATTAGAAGTCTCGATTAGTTTAAATATGTAATGTTTAAAGGTATTTTTGAGAAGATAACTAGAGTTTTTAAAAAATGAAGTTATAATAGTCTTTAAATTCTATAACCAAATCTCCAACTTTTTTCATAGTCTTAAAGGTAAACAAATATTCTAAATAAGAGTGGTATTTATAAAATCTCTTATAATTGTAGTAAGCGTTATATTGGTGAAATTGGCATAACTTTCTTTATTAGATTGAAAGAGCATTTGAAAGAAATACAGTAGAACACATTAAAAATGATAACTTCTTTAGAAATCATTAGTGGTTAATAGATGATAATGAAGTTCTTTGTATAATGCATAACTTTGTAGATAGAAAATTTAGAGAAGCCTCTGAAATTAGAATTCATTCTAATAATGTTAATCAAGATCAAAGCTATTTTACCTACTTAATATAGTGGCTTATTTTAACAAAAAGTAAGCAATTTAGAAAATTACTTTAAAATCCTACTTCATTTAATTTTTTCTCTATATGAAAAAGTTCTTTCTCTTTCTCCTTCTTTTTAAATGGTGAAATGAAATTGAAGCTTTATTATGTTTGAAGGCCCATAGGATCTATTGGACATATATTACATTTTCATGAAAAATAAATATAGATGCTACAAATTGACCAAGCACCAATGGGGGCATAAAAAAAAATCATGCAAGCTTTTTGTTGTAATGTTATAACACTATTTAAAATGTATAGTCACAATGTAAGAAAAAAAATACATGTAACTCATCTTCAAGGGATCCAAACCTACACAACTTGCAAATGTAGTCTTCTTAGAGGAGTTGAATCCATCTTCTACTTTCAATTCTAAGATGATGAGAATTGAAGTGAGGCTTGTTGATAGCATTCTAATACTTGATTAGAATAGTAGTTGAGAGATAGTGAGCTTTTACATTTATTTTATTAGATCTAATATGATGTAAATAAAAGTACCTTATATGTTCTATGTTTATTTACAAACTCATTATCTTATATATTAGATGTTGTGAGTTTAATTATGATTGCTAGATCATTATACTTTTCGTTTCTTTTTCCCTTTTCAACCTTTTATATTTTTAATGAATTATTTTGAATTAATTTTTATTATTTTATTTTAATATTTTTTCATGGTAGTTTTACTTTTCTTAGAAAGTACTATCCCCCTATACCCACTAAACCAATAGCCCTTATATCCCCTTCTTTCCCTACCCTTCTATTTATACTACTTCTATCTTACAACTAGCCATTTTTATTTTAGTTGTTATCTCTCTTAAATTATTATTTTTTAAACTTTTCTTTTCTTCTTTCCTATTGCTTTTTATCTACAACTAGTTTTCCTATTCCAATAGATCATATTTTGTCTATGAACATAATAAAATCTTTAGTTTCAATTTCATATCTTTAAAATTTCTTTTTCTTTTTTGTCTTTTCTTGCAACTAGCTATTTTTGCTAAAACTAACAATTACTTGCTACATCTCAACTAGCCATTAACTATAATGCTATTTATTCTCTCTCTAAAGCTTTGGAAATCAACCACACTAATGATGAATCTACGAAACATCTTGCAAAGAAAAAATATGCAAGCTATGAATGATATAAATATTTTCTTATGTAAAAAGATTACTATGTACCCAAAGATTAAATCTTTTGTTCACAATGGTTTGTAGCAAATGCCAAAAAGTCTTAACGTTTTATCGTGATGGACAACATGCACTAGCATATACTATTGAACCTTCCTCTCTTATAAAAGTTGGTATTTCACCAAAGCTTTGTGTTGCTACATCAAATCCTTTTGCTATCTTAAGTTCTGTTGTTAAGATTGGACCATCCTCCCTATTAACAATTAATTCTCTCTTGATCTTTCAAAGCACATATTGTAAAGCTTCACACCTAAGTAGATATCCTTAAAATTAGAAAGTTATTCTTTTCTATGTTGTTTTTGGCAATTTCTACATAGTTATTAAATATGTGATGTACTTTGATTTATTTTGCTTATTATTATTATTATTATTTTGGTGTTCAACACTCCACCCCTAACCATGGTCATGTTTAGCAACATGGGTTAAACATCATTGATCATATGCCTCAATCACATTTAATCATATATTGTGAGTCCACTATGAACATGAGTGGGAAGATAGCAACTTGCAATCTTTTCTACAAGTTATGATAGAGTTTACTACCTACGCCTATTGATTTGAAATATTGTGTTGGCTATATATCCTAGGGTACATTTTGTAATCGTTTCAACACCTCCTCTCCCAAATCCCCAAAATAAGATAGGCTAACATCTATTTAAACCCTTCATATTATCTCCTTAACTAAAATTTATCTAAAAGTTGTAATCCTTTGCATAACTTGATGAGATAAAAGGCGCTAGGAAAATCATCAAAATAAGTTATCATCGCTTAAAACCCTTTATGCTATGTTATTCAACGGGAAAATTCTTCACCACCTTGATAGAATAAAGGCACCATATCATGGTATGATCGGTTGGTAGTGGACATGTGAGTTGTAGCTTAGTTCGTAGGTGCGTCTGATTTACACCCTCAGATATTGAATTCAAAGCCATCTACCAGCACCCGCCCGATGCTACCTTGAAGGTATATTCAAAGCCTAAATCACGCAATCAAATACTTGGTCAAAAATGGACCATCCTGTCGTTAAGGCTCAATGGCGATGTCCCTTGACCGTTTTAATGAATTCAATGACAATGTCATGTTTTAAACAAATTCTAATAGCGCCTCCTGGATAGCCCATCACTTTAACGATGAAAGATGCCCGTCACTGAATGGGCAGTGTCAAGGCTGATAAATCTTCCCAAATGTTGAAAATTTCACAGAAGAAAATCTTGCGCAGACAAGTATGAATGAAGCTGGTTCCTGTGCAAATGGAAATGTGGGTCAGCAGCAACAAGATCGCAACAAGGAAGATACGTTGTATGGCAAAGCATCCAAAGCATTTCAGGGTTTGGTGACTTGTGAAGATGCATATGCTTGCATGTGACACTTTTCTGCAAAAGGCTGCCACTTCCTTTCACGGCTTGTGCTCTACCCTTCTCATCCTTTTCTTAAAGGGAAAACCCTGTATCCGCCATCCTGTATTACATTTCCGATAAAAAAAAAGAAAGTGCTCTGCTGGGTTGGAAAGAATTTTCAGCATGTTCATGTGGCTCTTCTTCTTGGTGGGGTTTCCCAGATTCCCAAGAATTTAGCAGTCTCAGATATTCGTGGGACTCTAGGAATGTGCTCAAATTGTTCCAGCATTTGCTGGGTTTTCGATGCGACCCCAGAAGTTGCAGTGTCGTTGAAGTTCATAGTCGAAAAAGGCCCTGCACTGCACCAAGGAACAAAAGAAACATGATGAATCACACTGCAATTCTCTTTGAAATGAGAATCCAATCAATCCACGGTGGATGTTGCTTCACAATCATGGCAACAAAGCCTTGGGTCATGCTCATGCCTGTAATCATGTGTGAAATTTCAAAATTCTAAAAGTTTTTCCAGCTTTTTATAAGAGGAAACCAATGTACGTATTACTGTGGAAAATTTCATAATTAGGTCAAACATGCAAAGGTTACGAGCATGTATTTGTCTGTGGAATACATTTCAAATTGTCAAATTCTAACCCTGACTGGCTTCAAAATTCTAAAAAATTTTCCAGCTTTTTATAAGAAACCAAAATTTTCAAAATTAGGTCAAACATGCAAAGTTCCCTGGTATGTATTTGTCCATGGAATACATATCATCGATTGTCAAATTCCAACCATGACTGGCTGCAGTGCCAATGCAAGAAAGGATGGGATTGGGCATTGCTATTGGATTTTGCTATGCATGTTCTGCTCTGACACCATGGGCCCTGCATTTTCCTGCCCTTTCATGTGCTGCTCAATTATCCACTACTGACATTTCTGGTACCAACATCGTTTTCAGTTCGAGGGAATTTCCTGCACTGAAAGCAAAGGCAGGAGGAATCAATGAACGAACCCCAGGCACAGGTACCCACCCACAACCACACACATATATTCATTGACGAATTGCACAAATATTTCAAGGCAAATTGCAGGCACAGGCATCTTCCCACTGTCAGCTTAACCCATCATAATTCATGGAATTTCCTCATTCCTATCCCCACAACACCAAATCAGCAATGCATTTGCGGTGATATTGGGGATTGTGGGACTCCTTGCATGTGATCTGATATGCTTGGATCCAGTCAATGGTCCCATGCCTTGGTTTTGGAATCAGCAGAGGACAGTGACCAATGGCGACTTGCCATGTGCAGCCTCATCCTGAAAGGTTGCTTCCCATTGGATGCTAGGTTCTTGTGATCATGGATCAAAATTGAAAGATGTGCCCATTATAGTATTGGACCTGTCTACTTCTCCATCCTTGAACGCTAAAATTTCCCTGCATCAGTCAAATGTACATCGAAAATCCTTTTAGGAGACTCCAGAAATATTAAGAATTTGATGCACACAGAAAATCCTTTTAGGAGACGGCAGAAATATTATAAAATTTTGGTTGTGGCTGAATATGCCCAGAAATATCTCGAGAATTGTTGAGGCAGATCAGATTGCAGGTCAACCAACACAAAATACCAAGTAATCATCAATAATTCACTGATCCATTCCAGGAATCATAACACCAATTAGCATTCAGCAATAACCTTTCAACGCTTTCATTGATTCTTTTACCTATTTAAGAAAAAATCAATAACCTCACAAAGGCCATGGATCATCTACCACCATCCGTCCAAAGAACCATTATTCCTGTTTACTGGCGATCACCCAAGATACCTTTAAATACAAAGATATCTTATAATCGATGGTTTCCAAATTTCAACATTTATGTTGTGCATTTTGTTTTTTTGTAATTTAGCCATTAAATTTGACAAAAGAATTCTTAACATGGAAATTACTACACATAGTAGAATACTCCTTTTGGGATCCGGAAAAGCTTTTGAAATACAGGGAATTCACTGTCCCTACTGATACCTTGCTGTTATCAATACTGCTCCCACACTACTCCCAATTGCAACAATTATCATATTGGTTACTGTGCCTGATCGTTAGCATAGATGGCTTCATCGATGCCTGGCTGGGTGCAGTCCTTCCGGTCCTCCTCTAACTTTCGCTCCTCCCCTAGTAATTATTGCCTCGGCGCTCGTGCTTCCTGATCGATGGTAGGTATGGATAGCTCTGTGAATTTGTTGGGAGGTGGAAGTTGGGACATGGCAGAAATTATCAGCCAGGTCTCAAAATTTGGATTTACTGTTGGCTTTTACATTGACAACTCAATACAATTCCTCTGTTAATTGAAAGACATTATCATGGCCTTCCATCTCTGTACTCTTTATTGTTTGAAGAAGCAAAAAATATATAGTATCAAAAGCGATTTTATATGTTTGCCCTACAGGATATGAAGATGAAGCATATTCTTGTGGTCCACATTCAAATTATATAGAAGATGTTGACTTAACCCAATTCTAGATTAACCATTTGAGACAGAGTTGTTTATTTTCTGGATATGGAAACATGAACAGGCTAAATGCTAAAACGTCCTTGCTAGTACCATCCTTTCTCTGTTAAATTCTTTTTTATGCTTGAAAATGATTAGGGCGTATCAATACCCAGAAGAGCAAAAATATTGATTGGGATCCATCAGAAATTCAGGGTATAATCGATGCCAAAAATGCCTGAAATTTTGATGCCTTGTATGCCCTTAAAATTCCAGACAGAAAATACACATTTGAATCTTTAAATTGTAACAGCAAACCCGCTTGGCATACAGCCATACACTGATTTGAAGTTACGAGATGGAAAATTGAGAATATGCCAAACCCACATCACTGACTGATTTTTGTCATTAATAAAGCATACAAAATCATACATAAATAAGTCAACAGCACAAGTTGTGTTAACAAGAACACGGTTACTATATTTTCACACACTGCTATTACAGGAAGGCCTCCCAATTTCCACTATTGTACAACATATTCTTGTAATTATGTTCCAATTTGTATACGCAACCCCATATACAAAAAAGCAAAAACAATTCAAACCAGCAATGCACCCCAATTGAAACTACTGCTTCTGCCTGGGTTAGTACAGACTAT
Source organism: Gnetum montanum (assembly GCA_015680685.1). NCBI lineage: Eukaryota > Viridiplantae > Streptophyta > Gnetopsida > Gnetales > Gnetaceae > Gnetum > Gnetum montanum. The sequence goes on from MNCI01005867.1 coordinate 580,843, forward strand.
ACCCCACACACTTTCAAATCGTTTAGTAAATATTTGTCAAAGGTTAAAAAACATGGAGAGTTAGCCATACATGGAAAGTTTACAGGGCACAGGTCACTAGAATTTGTTCTCGTTCGGAGTGCCCCTGTTCAGACAACCTGATGCACTCTTTATGTCTGAAACAGTTCACAAGATGATCATTGGTCAATCCTGCTGCCTGCATGAAGGAATGAATGATGGTTGGTCCAACAAAGCGAAAGTTCCTCTTCACCATGTCCTTGCTAATGCTTTCCGCCTTGGATGTTTTCACAGGAACATTTCTTGCATATTTGTAATTGTTCAATATCGGTGTGTAGTTGACAAAACTCCAGATGTATCTGTCAAATGATCCGAACTCCTTCACAACCTGGACACAAAACCATCAAAACTTGGATCATATACACCTAGATGTCAAGCTGAACCTTGACTTTGGGCAGACACGTGAACTAAGATTAATTTCATAACAGCAGCAACACAGATGCCAAAAACCCAAAGCAAGGTAAAACCTCGGTGAACACTAATTTAGACTGCGAATAATAAAGGACTTTTGAATCATGTGCAAACTAAAAGATCCGATACTTTGCCTCAGACTTCTGGACATGTAAATTAAAAAATGATTTAGAGAACCAAAATCTCTGTAGTTCACGAAAGATGGTTGAAGTTACCTCAAGAATCTGCTTCGCATTTTCAACAATCCCTCTGATTTTGGGGACGTCCATTATGCCATACTCCACGTTGATAGATGCTATTTTCTTTTCACCGAATGTCGCAACTATGGCAGGGTCAAAACCTGCGAACGCTTCTCTGCAATCAAAATATTAAAAACAACACCAAATTATCTCTCTTGCAAACAAAATATTAAAAACTTAGGAAAGAAAATGATCATTAAGGAGTTAAATTACCTAAAAGACTCCCTTTTGCTGAGAATTGTTGGCCAGTTCATTCCCACTTGAGCCCCCATCAGAACCAATATCTCAAACAACATTCTGCACAGAGAGTAATGTCAATTTCAGTTCCTAGAGGCATAACAGACCGTATATGCAGATCACCCATTCAAAATAAAATGCCTCTTACCTATCATCATGGACGGGAACGCCCCACTCTTGATCATGATAGGCGACGTAGGCTGGATCTGCACCAAAAAAAAAGACACAAGGTCAGTTTTCTCCCCTGCCCAAAACCCACACAACCAATACCAGAAAAACTAAATACAGGCGAATGAAAATGAAACTAAAACTGAAACCAAATATTTCATTGGAACAGTGCTTCACCAGAGTTGGGGGTGATGAAGCTGCATCTGGTGATGTGCTGCTGCTGTTGGGAGTAAGAAACAGGGGCAGTATTCTGAGCCTGGGCTTGTGGGCTGCCCTGTTTTCTGCCGTAGTGAGAGATCCTCATCTTTTTCTGCGTGTAGCGCTCAGAAATCTCAGCCTTTCTGGCTGCTGCAATGCTTCCAGCAGCGCCAGAACAGGAAGCACCGCGTGGCTTCTTAGGTGCAATAAGGCCCTTAATCCTTGCACCACTTGCAGGGCTGCTGCTACCCAATTTGTTGTTGGGTTTATCACAGCCCTGTACAGTTTCACTCGCTGTTTCTGCTATGGCAATGGCGGTGGTGGCTCCTTTGGGCTTGACAGGCTTGATTGGGCTCGCTTTAGATGCAGAGGAGGGGCTGGTAGGAGGAGAAACGTTAATGGCGGTAGCCTTGGCGAGCTTGGGAGAAACTGGAGCAGAAGCTTTGGCATTGGGATTGGGATTAGGACTGGAATTGGGATTATTGGCACTGGAGATGGATTTTCTGGGCTTCTTGTTGAGGATGCTGCTGTCATTATTATTGTTGCGGGAAACCACTCTGTTGCAGGCCGGCTGCAACACCCTTCTTCCAGCAATTTCCGCCACCTCCACACCAGACTCCACCTTTGCAGCCATGGTGATTACAAGAAGATCTCCGGACCGGAGAAATTCCAAAATGGGAAAGCAAAAAACAACAGGACAAATTTCTAACACGGAGGACTTAAAACCTGGCTGCTGCTATGTTGATTTTCTCTGGGTTTATTAGCTTGCTTCCTTCCTTACGGCCTCCCTTGCTATCACAGAATTGCAGAGCAGACCAAACCTAAAAGTGCCAAGTCTCTCTCTCTCTCTCTGTGGCAAAGCTTCTTGTGTTATCCACAACTGCAGCAGCAGGAGACCTTTAATAGGCAAACGAAGGGACCGGTGAGGAGGGGGAGGTTTGTAACTTGTTCCATACACAAAAACAGTTGGGCAGACACAAGACACACACACATGACAGGCGCTTGACACGAAGCATCCTGCACGCCAGAGCCCCCACACATAATTCTTGTTTCCCAAGATCATTCTGGGGGAATCAGCACTGCAATTTGACAACCCAGCCTGCCTTAATTCTTGTTTCTTTTTCCAGAATACAAGCGTTAACACAACCAAGTCATCATTCAGTTTAAGCATCCAAAATTGATAGAACTTTTCTTACAGACTTCCAATTTCATGAAAGCATAAATAAAATACACCCATTTACATGAAGGCATGCTAACACGATTTGCTACGCTACTTTATCATAAATCATGCAGCCATCACGTCGCCTTTTCAAGTCTTAAAGTAAGCAGAAATACAAATATAAAAATACATTTGGTGATGGTTTGCCAGATTCTAAAGTTGAGTATTACTAATATTAATTTCCTGAAGGTGTGTCTCGCTAGGTGTGTCACCAGGGTATATACGGTATAAGCAGCACAAAATTTACCAAAGATTTAAAAGTGAATCCTAACAACCCTTAAATCTAAAGAATTCACCATTTCAGAATGAAATTTCTAGAATAAATTTGCACACGTATAAATGCAAATGCACTAAAAACAGCTGTCAATTTCATTCCTTAGGCCTTTACATCTTCCAGGGTCCAGACGGCAGAGGGCCTTGATATTCAATGCTGTTGTCTATTGTTAAGTGTACAAGCTCACACTTGCCTCCAGCTCAGAACCTAGCTCATGGATCATAAAGTGAATGAATTCCATGCTTGTGGCACCCCAACAACAAGAACAACAACGCTGTTACGCTGTTATATTATTAGACCGCTTTACAAAATTCAGGCGTATCCTTTAAAGGTACCCCCATTGATTAGACAGATAAGATCTCACCAAAAGTGAAGCCAGAGGCCAAAATGGTTGCAAAGCCAGGATTGAGTTGTCCAAGACCTATTTTACAATCAAAGACTGGACTTTTGGGTAGAAAGTAATATAAAAATGATCATACCCGGTGACCCAGAAAATACTATAATAAGAATCACCACACCCAGTGACCTAGAAATCTGGAGAGAGGGATTTTGATTCTTAAGATGAATCACCAAAACTCAAAAAAAAAAAAAAAAAAACCCAAGTAATCTGCAAAACCCAACTTCGATAGGATGTTTCCACAGGGCATAATACCCATAGGCCAACACGTTTTTGGTACAGTTGCCTGAATTGTAGGAATACAAAAAGGACAAAAGCCACTGTGCAAGACTGGCAGGGAGATAAAGTACTTCCCTCCAAAGTATTAATGTCCTCTTTGCTAATTCATGCATCATCTATCTTTTTCGTTGGCTGCAACAACATGCCTTAACTGTTGTTTTTTCTGGTTGGGTCTGTGGGATTGCAATTTGGCATAGCAAAATCCCTAAAAACCGAACCGTTTGGAAATAACTTTTGATTTTAAACCAATAATTAGAAGAGGTTTGCACAAAACATGTCACAGATCAGATCTCGTCAAAGATTGTCCAAGCTTTCAACACTCCACATGGGTGGTGCTCTTTCCAAGATTTGTAAGTGGGCAATGTGCACCGGTGGGAGAAACTTCACATCATCAGCCTTCTCCGTTTTCTTTTGTTAAATTGTTCCCCTTCTCAACTCTCCCGTGCTACCCCATTTGCAGAGTTTCTGGAGAGGGATACGTGTTGCTGCTTTAAACAAAGAGGATCGACAATGAGGGACCACCACCGTATGGACAGACATGTAACCCGAAGAACACTTAGTTAGGACTGCTACGATGTATGATAGAGGGTGGTCTCAAAACAACAAACAAGTTATAGGTATGATGAAGGCATTTTTGATCACTATGTTAGTTGGTTTCAAGTGATTTGCATTTTAAAAGAGCAAAGGAAATCCCTTAGTTTCTTACGAAAGCATGTGGCCATGTTTAAGTAAGGATTTTTGAGTACCCAATAATGAATGGTTAGTTTAGGGGTAAGAGCTCTGACATGTAAACCCTAGGTTGGAGGGAAAAATTCATAAAAGGAATTTTAGAATTATTGAATAATTAAAAAATAAATTTTATTAAAAAATAATAAAAGTGTCACATATAAAGGTTATAAATCTGTGTTAGATCTTGTGAGCCCTTAATTATAATAAATTTATTCTAAGAAAATACTTGTTTGCACGATCAACACATTGTTTGCCTAAACTATGCATTTAGGCTGGTGTGAGGGCTTTGAACTTAATTATAAGAATATCATCAGCATAGAGAATAAGTATAACAACCCTTCGTGAGTCATAAGTTGAATAAATATATAAATTAGCATCTATGTATGATCTTTTGAACTATTCTTTTATGTAAATGTTCATCGAACTTTATGTACCATCTTCAATGAGCCTATTTCAAACCGTACAAGGATCTTTTTAGTTTGTAGATATAATTTATATAGAAACTTTCCATAAACCCTTCTAGTTCACACATAAATATTTATTCTTATATATCTCTATTTAAAAATAGAGTTTTGACATTCAATTCATATAGCTTCCAACCATAAGTACTTGCTAGTGATAATATTATTCTTATTGTCCTTATGTTGTGCATAGTCTTTGACCATTGACTATGCCTTATGCCTGTTAGATGTGTTGGACTTTTCTTTTAAACCCTAGACATGCACTTGAATACCAAAATTTTCATGGGTTTGATAGGTTTGACAAGTTCTTAAGTGTTTTTTTTTTCATTAAATTATCAAGTTTTGTTTTTATTACTTTAATCTAATTTTCATTCTTTAGCACTTCATGCACACTCATACACTCACTACCTTCATATATCTTCTCTAAGTTACTCCTTCAATTGATTTTAAAACCATAGTAATTGCCAACTCGTGGTTTTAGGATGAAAAGTCCAAGTCAACTTTATCATCAACATCTTCTATTAAGAAACTTTGAGATTGTTATACTTTTTGAATTTTGTTGAAGAAACCATCAACTTCTTATTATCAACTATGATGATTATGGTTTGGCTCAAGAAAATATGATAAAAAATCACATTTCTTAAAATCAAAATCTTTTACTCTTTAATATCCCATACTTGGTATGTTTTTTGGATTAATGAATACCTAGTAGCAAACCAACCATGGCTTTAGGATCTAACTTTTCAAAGTTGTTAAAGAAATATGCACATAACAAACTTTACCAAATGGATGAAAAGTCCAAGTCAACTTTATCATTAACATCTTCTATTAAGAAACTTTGAGATTGCAATACTTTTTGAATTTTGTTGAAGGAACCATCAACTTCTTATTATTAACGATGGTGATTATGGTTTGGCTTGTGATGAGTGGCGAGGTACCCCTACACTCAACCATACGAAACGAGCGTAGCACGCGCGATCCGGTCGAACTCTGCAGACTAAATGCCTAAATGCCGCAAGGAACACTTGGGCTTAATTAGTCGTTGTCTTCCCAGGCTTGCTTGTATGTGTCACGGTGTATGGTTAAGTAAGTCTGAGGTATATGATTTTTTTGGTATTTTACGGTTTATCTCCTATGCTAAACGGTGAAGGGTTGAGAAACTAAAACTAACTCTAACTACAGCACTAAGTCCTAGCATCAGCATCCATTCCTGCTTGCCGTACACACCCTGAACTGTGCAACTGTGGCTACCAAACGCTAATCATTACTGGGATTACCACACGTAACGCACGTGCTAGAAGCGGTCGTACTAAGGCACTTAACTAACCTAAGTGTGACAAGCAGCC
>MNCI01005867.1:586873-677781 GCA_015680685.1 Gnetum montanum
CGTACACAACTTGCGTTCAGGTACAAAGCTGCTCGAATAAAGAACCGTTCACTTGGGGGACTCCTACTGCGGGCACATGGAAAATATTCTATCTCTGGGGTGATCAATCCGCCAGAGCTTCGCTACTTTACGCCTAGGATGTCAAATGAAGGGAGTGTCGCCTCTTATTTATAGATTTGGCAGCGGACTGCGATATCGCAGCCTGTGCAATTCGCGTCTCATCAGCTTGTTAACATATGATAAAAAAATCACATTTCTTAAAATCATAATATTTTACTCCTTTAAATGTCATACTTGGTATGTTTTTTGGATTAATGAATAGCTAGTAGCAAACCAACCATGGCTTTAGGGTCTAACTTTTTAGAGTTAAAGAAATATGCATATAACAAACTTTACCAAATGGTTCAAGATGTGATATCAACATAGGCTCTTTGTTGAACCATTTACAAATCAAAGATATGTCTTTTAAAGCTAAGGTTGATGATATGAACCTCATAATAAGTTGCCTCTATCCAAAGAAATTTAGATACTTGAGTATTATGTATCATTGACCTCATCATCTCCATAATTATATAGTTTTTCTTCTTTTAACCACATCATTATGCCAAGGAGAATATGGTATAATAAGTTGTCTTTGAATCCCATAATTTTTACAAAATTAATCAAACGTTAAGAAAGCATTTGTTATTTGGTGAATTGTAAATTGGCTACGTTGACAGGGCCTCATCAATTAGGCCTTGTCAACGCATGATTTGATGCATTGACGTGGCCCTATTGATGTAGTGTCTATTTTTGCCTATAAATATGCACTTGCTGTATTTATGGCAATCTTTGTCATAGTGTAGCAGAACTCTTGCAATTTTTCTTCCCCATAGTTAGAATATTTTTCCAAGTGCCCACAACAGGAGTCATTGAGTGTATGGATCTTTATTTGAGCATTGTTGTACCTAAGCATGGCAGTGTGTGTAGCAATAAAGATGAGCTTTCTAATAAACCTTGCAGCACTTTGGCTAGATTAAATATTTTCTTCATGCATTCAATGTTGATGAGTGGCGAGGTACCCCTACACTCAACCATATGGATACAAGCGTTCATGCACGATCCGGTCGAACTCTGCAGATAGGCTAGTTGTGGTATTTAGATAGTTACACGTTGATCGTAGTTAGTTGTCTTCCCACCTGGACTAGTATTTGCTTTGTCATGTATGGTTTAGTCCAGAGTGAGGTGTATGATGTGATCCTAAACTAGTGCTACTCCTAGAGGCAATGCAAATAACTTTGTTTAAGCTAATAGGGAAAGGGTGAAGAGAGTCTAAACTAGCCTAAGTGTGATGAGCATCCGTCCTTAATCATTTGTACACATCTTGGACCTTGTGTACTACTACTGGAATTACCAAGTGCATGTCCTAGGTATGCTACTAGGATACCAAGTAGTCACACTAAAATGCTTGTGATTAAGTCGTACTCATTCTGCATTAACAACATGAAATGTAAATGTCAAGAAAGTAAATATTAACTAAAGAAAACAGTAAATAACAATTAAAGCAATTAAGAGTTAAGTGGATGCTGTAATGATGAAGTAATCTCGATCTTTATTGCTGGTTATGTGCACGTCCAAGTACGTCACACTCAAATAAAGGTGTCATACAATTACAATCATCACACTGTGGGCATGCACTAGGGGAAGCAGTTGAGAGGAAAAAAATGAACAAAAAGAATCTACTTCTATGACCTACTGACTCTTCTTGTGTGCCCAAATGTGTATTTATAGGCTTACACAGGAGTCACGATATCATGTATCCGATATCATATCTAGGCTACGATATCAGGTACTCAATATTGGGGGTCCAATATCAGGACTCATTAGACCTAATATCTTGTACCCGATATCAGGGGTCTGACAATAGTGGTCCAATATCAAGACTCATCATACCCCCACGATGGAATAAAAACTCATCCTCGAGTCAAAAAAAGTGAGGAATAAGTTCATTCAATTACAAATAGTGGATAGGTATGGGATTATTGAATGACCATGGACTATTTCATGCCACAATGTGGGATTAAACAAAATTTGGACACAGACACAAAATACAAAACTTGTGGAACTCATGTGGTTCTCGGTGGTGGTGGCTCCCCCATGGGTGCCTTTCCTTTGTCCTGCACTCCAAGCTTCCAAGATTAATATTGTTGAATAAGCGCCTGACGTTTCTCCTCTTCTATCCAAGGATTAGGAGCCGTCCATGCTGATGTTCCAATGTTTGATGGAGTTGGCACTTCCCATGGACATGGCAACTACGGGAACACTTGATTGGCCTTGACATGCCATGCTGCAAATAGTTGTCGTTCCTCTTCATAGGCTTGGGCCTTAACCTCTCCACCTTTTGCTTGGCCAGATTTTGCAATGACAGGAGTTCCCTGATGGATGCTGAATGATTGTGCCTCCTACTCTACATGTTTTGCATGAGGTCCTTGTCCTCTGCCTCCCCCTAGGCATTTAGTTGCACCTTGAGAAGGTCCTCCTTATTGTCCTCTTTTAGGGACCATCTATAATCACACAAAGATCAATTGTTAGTAAGGTTATTGAAAGAAGTTCAATTATTTCATACCTTACTCATTGCCTTTAATAAATGTTGAATTCTTTGCTTAGTGTGATTTTAGAGTTAGAAATTTTTTTCAAGGAAGTTGCCCTAAAAGTTTAATGTCGAACTTGATTTGTTTAGGTGACACATAAAAGGACATGTAATGGTTTTGAGAAACGTTTGATAAAATGATGACAAAGGAAAGAATAGATTTGGCAATGAAGTACTTGGAGGGTATAAAATGATGTGGTGGTGTGCAACAAGTACAAATTACAAAAGTTATGCAAGTGGGTTCTTCCCAAAGCAAGTTCCTACCTATCATGCCCTTATGTAACTACACCTTAAAATGTTCGTAAGCATTAGAAGGGTTAAATGTAATCCACACCAGCTCCACAAAACACACACATGTAGATACCACCGTGATCAGGTATGAATTCAATGCTACACAAGACACAAGTTAAAAATTCTTGAACAACGAGATGAGGCAAATTGTAGAGATTGGAAAATGAGGTAACTAGCTTGAGGCAGAATGAATCCTGAGTGTAGGACGTGATTAATGTGTCATTAGCCTATCACTCCAAAATCAAGACCAAGTCCATTCCTCCGATTAGTGACATCACATTGTTTCATCCCATGATGGACAACCATAAGAGTACCATGACAACAAGGCGTACGATCACTTGGCGTTTTGTTTAGGGGAGGAGTGATTTGGAATTTCTTTGCACTTTTGTCTTGATCTTTTTCTCTCTTTTTTTTTTGAATGCTTAATCCAAAGAGGCTGCCTACCTTCAGGCATGGGTGCATGTCTTTCTAGTGGGACCCCCTAGAATAGCATGGGGTTTCTTTTATTGAGTGCCTTTATTACTCTTACTCCCATTTTCGTTAGATCTACAAGGATCTTAGTACAATTAGGCTGCATGATAACTCTGACAGATGTCAACAAAGAGAATCCACAAGTCCCCTTGATGTCAAACCCTACCATTCTTTCTTAGTCCATCATTTTTCACTTCAGGCATAATGAGCACAAAATTACTTTTAGGTTTTCATGATGATAAGAATATCATCGTACCCAGAGTAGAACCTTATTAATAAGATGGTTGGGTGGATGTGGTGGGCTTGTTGTCCAAATAATTAGCCACCGAGACTTGATAGCATAGAATAACACCTCAACCAATGAGTGACATGAGTTTTTTATTCATAGATGAGATTACTCATAAAAAGATAAAAAGATGAAAAGACAAAACAATAAATAAAAAGCTAAAACAACAAATTGAAAGATGAAAAACTAGAAAACAAAAAACTTTAAAATTAAAGAAAAGGAAAAACATTTATTAAGTTTGTTTGTTAGAATGGGGGATATCCCCCGTAACTAAACTTTTGATCATAGCAAGAATTAATAAATGAAATAGTTGGATCCATGCATTTTGGAAATATTGGAATACAATCATATCCAAACCACTGGGTGTCCTTTGATGTGGTGGTTGGAATGTACCCAATTTGGGGTTCACACACTTAATTAAGGTAGGCATAATGGGGCAAATTATGAGATGTAGTCATGTGATAAGGAGTTGACACACTACGGCACCCGTGACCGTAAGTTGGTATGCAAGGATCGATATGTCTCCCTACATGGTTATATTCATTGGGCCACATGGTTGTTGGAGTGTTGATTGATGGCCCTAATAAGGTAATAGGAGGCATTGTGTTTGAGGAGACAGATGCATCACATCGTTGAACTTGTGCTTGGTTGCAGGGTGCAGTGGTTTCGGAACCATGCTATCTCTTTCTTTGGTCATGCCTAAGGAAGGGATGCCTTCAATGTTGTGGAGGATTCCCACTATGGTTGATAGTAGTAGCACAAGTAACATTTGTGGGTTGGTGCTATGATGCAAAACCTTTTGGTACTATTGGCGGTGATGTAGAAGGAGGTGAAGGATGAGAATATTGAGAGTAAGGAGAAGTATAAGGAACATGAGGTGGTGATCTTGTTGGAAAGGACAAATGCTTATAGTACTTAGGAGAATAATAACAATGTGGTGAGATGGAAGATGTTGACCCAGTTAGGGAAACATGATGTTTAACCTAATAAGTGCTTAGGTTTGGATGATATGAAGGGTGTGACTAGTTTGAGGGTGGCCTCCCCCACAACTGAGATTTTTGTCGCTGTGATTTAACACAGTATTTTTGTACGAATTCTGGATGTAACATTCTTCCCCAATGCTCATGTAAATGTGACAAGATTGGGCATTGACCTTTGGGATGATCATACAAGAAAATGTTACATTAATATGTATGATTAGCAGTTGAGTTCTTATTCTCTTCAACCCTTCTTTCCAATTGTCTAAGGGTGTTCTGTCCTGCTTCTTGGTTCATCATGCTTCTACCTCTAATAGTGTTGGCATATTCTCCATATTTGTCATGTATCCATTCCTTCATCTTATTGACCTTTGCCTCAATTTCTTCTAGTGATTGTAGTACTAGCAAAGGTGGTTCCGCCTCCTTGAGGTGAGTTGATTTCTCCTCTTCATGATTATGGACCTTTGTTAATCCAAGATTTTGGTCCCATTGAGAGCTTTCAACATTATCCCATTTAGCCATTTCTCCTTCTTCTTTTGCTACTTGCTTAATAAGCTCTTGGAATTGATGAGTTCGTAGCTCATACAGTTGACCTAGGGCATACATCCCTAGGGTCTCCCTTGTCTCATCGCAGAGCCCATCCATGATGTGATACATTAGCCTTTCCTCGAAGAACCCATGGCCTAGGCAGTTGTTTAACAATGCATAATATCTTTCTAAGGCCATGTCCAAGGGTTCATTTTGTGCTTGTTTCCACTCTTGGATTTGTTTCCTCAAGGCTGACACTCTTGCATAGGTTTGATATCTTTCATTGAAGAGTTCTACCATTGTTGGCTAACATCAAATTAATTTTGGTTGTAAGGACCTGTACCATACTTTTTCTTGGCCAACGAGTGTTGTAGGAAAGAGCTTAAGTTTTTGCCACCCATTATCAATATTTTTCCATACATAGGCATCATGAAAGGATTGTAAATGATGTTGCGGATCCAAATCATAACCTCCTGAAAATTTGGGAAATTTTTTAAAATCAAGCCTGGGTAGATGGCTTTCCTTACGATGCCTACGGGATATTCAAACAACCTCTTATATATGCATTAGGCTCTTAGTGGCTAGCAGGGGTTCATCATCACTAGGTAGGTTATGAATTTGGGAGTTGGGATGATGTTGTCTTTGTTTATGTACATAGGAGACCCCTGCATCATATTGAGTACTCCAAACTTCGTCTTCATCATTGTATAATTCGTTGGTACTCCAATGAATTTCCTTACTAGTTGTTGTGTTATCATAGTCTTGTGAGAGAGACATTGCTATGAATGTATGTGACTTATTTGCAATTAATTTCTTTTCTAAAAGGTATATTGTTAATACTTATTACAACGATCTTGTATGATATAACCAATCTAAATAACTAGCACCGTCCCCAGCAACGAGGCCAATGATGAGTGGTGAGGTACCCCTACACTCAACCATACGAATACGAGCATTCACGCACGATCTGGTCGAACTCTGTAGATGGGCTAGTTGTGGTATTTAGATAGTTACACATTGATGGTAATTCTCTATCTTCCCACCTGGACTAGTATTTGCTTTGTCATGTATGGTTTAGTCGAAAGTGAGGTGTATGATGTGGTCCTAAACTAGTGCTACTCCTAGAGGCAATGGAAATAACTTTGTTTAAGCTAATAGGGAAAGGGTGAAGAGCATCTAAGCTAGCCTAAGTGCAATGAGCATCCATCCTTAATCATCTGTACACATCTTGGACCTCGTGTACTACTACTAGGATTACCAAGCGCATGTCCTAGGTACGCTACTGGGATACCAAGTAGTCACACTTAAATGCTTGTGATTAAGTCGTACTCATTCCGCATTAACAGCATGAAATGTAAATGTCAAGAAGTAAATATTAACTAAAGAAAATAGTAAATAATAATTAAAGCAATTAAGAGTTAAGTGGATGTTATAATGATGAAGTAAGCTTGATCTTTATTGCTGGTCATGTGCGCGTCCAAGTACGTCACACTCGAATAAAGGTGTCGTACAATTACAATCATCACACTACAGGCATGCACTGGGGGAAGGAGTTGAGAGGAAAAAAATGAATAAAAAGAATCTACTTCTATGACCTACTAACTCTTCCTATATGTCCAAATGTGTATTTATATGCTCACACAGGAGTCACGATATCATGTATCTGATATCGTATCCAGGCTGCGATATCAGGTACCTGATATCGAGACTCATCAAACCTGATATCTTGTACTTGATATCAAGGGTCTGATAACAGGGGTTCGATATCAGGACTCATCAAATGTTTTCAACAATTTTATTTAATACTTTTAAGTAATTAAGCTAAATTAAGCTAGATTAAACAGTGATTACTTAAGCACATAAGTACGACCACTTCAAGCATGCACATGACACTTGGTAATCCTAGTAACACTTAATGTTTGGTAACCTAATAGCATTATATGTATTCAAGATGTGTATGAGAAGTGGGACCGAATGCTTATGATAGGATTAGTTAGACATTGGTTAGTTAGTTAGATTAAATTAGCAATTAATTTACTTCATTCCTTTCATCCTTTATTTTAAGCACCCAAAACATAAAACATAAAAATAATAAAAATCATATGCCTTGATTACACTTAACCATATCTTTGCATATCACAAGTGTAATTGGGAAGACAATGAATGATTATTAGGGTAAGTTCACTTCCTAGAGGCTAGTGTACTGGAAGACTAAGGGTCCACGGAATTCAACTAAATCGCGCATGAACGCTTAGTGATTTGTATGGTTGAGTGTAGGGGTATTTGCTACTCATCATTAGTGTCATTGCTGGGGACTCTTTTTTTTTTTGAAAGGTGCGCTATCTAGGCATAGTAAAAATCATTAACATTGTTAGATGAACCCTAAGGTCAAAAATCATTCTAAAAATAAATATGATAATTTAAGCACACTTATATCTTATTCTAATTGACAAATGTCTTCTTTTCACAAGCACAATGATACTAAACTACTAGTGCCTCAAGAATGCAGGGTGGTATATACCCATCCAGATGAGTATGTACCTGACTTCACCTTCATCCTGCATTAGGATGAATAACTATGTTGGTGAGATATGAAGGGCAACATTGTAATGCCTCCTGAGTAATTTGTGCTTGGGATGCTACTCCAAATTCTTAGGAGGTTGGGCATCTAGGATCTTCAAGAAGAGTACATTGTGCATGACCATGACTACTAGGACTACCATCCCACTAAAACACAACGTAGGAGAGATCAACCCTAGGAGAAAAACCATGAGGCTTTGAAGGGAAAATAGTCCACTAATCCCTTATTGCTACTTAACCAAAACAACAATGAGGATCTTCCCTCTAGGGATTCTCAACATGAAGATTCTCCACCCCTTGATATTGGTGATGAAGGCTTGAACCTGAAGTTGCAGTCCACTATCAACAATCTAGGATCAAGAAAAAGTGAGAGTCAAAGTAGGGGCTTCAACCAAGTATCAAGATGACAAGAAAGATGACGAACGTAGTCGTGACAAGTGTAGAGGAGGTGGCAGACACCATGGTGGTGGAAGTCCTCCTTCCTCTTTGTCCTCTTTGTTTGCATCTTCTTCTCTCTCTTCTGGTTTTGACAAACATTGTAGAAAGGACAACCATGATGAAGGTGAATAATGGGAAAATAATGATTGCTAAGCCTGCCATGAACGAAGGGGTAGTAGAGGACATCATAAGCATCATCAAAATAATAATGATGATGAGCCTTTCCTGATAACTCAAAGTATGATGAATATTGTAGAGATAGTAAAAATTCCAACCAGGCTTGTGAAAGATAGTTGAATCAAGTGATTTGACATGAACAACATCCCCAAATTTGAGGAGGGTTATAACTTTGATCCGCAAACACATCTTCAAGCCTTTCATGATGCATGTGCCTTATAGAATATTGAAAATGATTGGGGAAGAAGAATGCTGGTATCAATCCTTGGAGTCAAAATCCATCCACAGGTGGAATACAATGCTAGAGATGTTCAATGATAAATATTAAATGTACTCTTGAGTGTCTAATCTAAGAAGGTAGATCCCAAGATGGAAGTAAGGAACACATGAACCCTTAAACGCCACCATGGGCAGATACTATCCTCTCATACAGCCCTAGCCATGGTTATTCTTAGTGGGAACAACTTCGCCACAACATAGATGGAATCAAATTAGAAACAAGAAGAACTCTTAGGGTCTATGCCAAAGGAAGACTATTAGAACTTAAAGCCCATCAAATCTAAAGGCTAATAGAGTAGGTAACAAAAGAAGAAAGATAGTTAAGGAAATGGGAAAGTGTTGAGGAATATAACTAAGATCCTTCTATTAGAAAAAGGGAGGTTCGATTTTGTGACAACAAGGAGGAGGCACCACTTGATGAGGTGGTGTAGTGAAAAACATTGCCAATTCAAAAATCTATTTTCGATATATTAGCCAAGGTTGATAAATTATGGAACTCTTTGGAAAAAAAATTCCAAATTGCTATGAAAATTATAGAAGAATCCAAAGAATAAAGTAGTGATTGTGATCACAGGAGAAGGAAAGAAGTTGAACTTGCTTACTAAAGGGGTAAGGGCAAAGCTGCTATAGTAGAAGAGGTTGTGGAGTCAGAATCAGATGACGATGATGGGTGTGACATCTACCAATATGAACATTGCAACGGATGTTGCCCTATTATGTCACACTTATAGGAATCTAGGGTGTATGCTCTAAATCCTAGACTAGCATGAAGGTAAGGACCTAGAAGATTACCTTATCCTTCTATTAGAAAAAGGGAGGTCCAATTTTGTGACAATGAGAAGGAGGTACCACTTGAAAAACCTTGTCAATTCAAAAATCTATTTTTGATATCTTGGCTAAGGTCGATAAATTATGGGACTCTTTGGACAAAAAATTCCAAATTTCTATGAAAATTGTAGAAGAATCCAAAGAACAAAGTAGTGATCATAATTGTAGGAGAAAGAAAGAAGCTGAACGTGCTTACTAAAGGGGTAAGGGCAAAGCTGCTATAGTAGAAGTGGTTGTGGAGTCAAAATTAGATGACAATGATGGATGTGACATCTACCAATATGAACATCCCAAGGGATGTTGTCCTATTATGTCACACTTACAAGAATCTGGGGTGTATGCTCTGAATCCTAGACTAGCATGAAGGTAAGGACCTAGAATGTTTTTTTATCCTCAAGGTAACCTAAGGCAATTCCACTAACAAAAATAGGCTTATTATCCAAGTGGAGCTCCACCAAAACCATATGAGCAATACCAGTAATGGAAGCACCCCCAATCGTGGGGGATGCCACCACCAAGGTAGTAGTACCCTTACAGGCAACCAGATTCGTATGGGTACTATGTTCAACAACCAATGTCTTCATGTGACTCTTCTAGTAATGCTTCTTTTCAACATTACTACTACCCTCTAGGGTATTACAGAACTCATTCTCCATCTACTAGAGGGAAAACCCCATATCCTTATCATCCTCCTCATCCTTCAACACATGCACCTCCACCCTCAACCCAATTACCACCTTCTCCATCCATGCAGGGTGAGCTTCCAGCCCAATTACAAAAATGTAATGTTACAAGGGCTGTTAACTTATAGTTGGCTCCTTAGCCAAGTGGTTTGGAACCAAGATCCTGTAAAAGACCATTCTTATGAACTAATAGCCTTACTAAACCCTCACCTACTTATGTGGTTGGTTGCCTTGTATCTCCTTCATCCTCCGCATCCATTCATTTTGAGACCCCTTCAAACCAAACACCTCCAAAGATCCACATAGTTATGTTAACCCACATTATATCTAATTGGATCAAGGCTAGCAACCTTCCTAAGAAAAGAGTTGATCTTGGAAGTCCTCTTATCTATTTGCAAATTACTAAGAATGAGCCATGAAAAGCTCTTCTTGACTCTGGTTCTGGAGTTAATCTGATTTCTAAAACCTGCCTCCTCTCAAGAAGAGGAACATTCATTCAAAATTGGCATATCAGTCCATCACTATTCCATTGGGACTAGTAGAAGATATTGTGACCATTGTTTATGGGTGGTCTTATCTTGTTAATTTTCTGGTAATCAAAGTTGACAATTGTAAGGGGGACTACCCAATCATTATGGAAAGGGCTTGGTTGAGTACTATTGATGCATGAATGGGAATCAGAGATCTCTCCTTGGAAATTTCAAAGAAGAATGAATTTGGAAAGATCAAGAAGAAACAAGTTCCATGCATTGCATACAGTGATACAAGATGCAACTGCGTGTAGAAACTATGATCCATGAAAGAGCATTCATTTTTACATGTAGGCAATGTGTAAATGAGGTAGATATTCAAAGGTGCCTATACATAGTAGCCAAAAAATAGGAGGGACCCAGTGGTTGATAGTTGATCTTGGAAATAGCACACTTTGCATGGAATTTGTTGAGAGTCTAACATGTGCCTATATTTAAAGCATGGATGAACTAGAGCAGGTTCATCACCAACTCTCTAATGATGCAAATGATGATACCAATTGGGGAGAGTTAGAAATCCTTGAAAATTTTAATCAATATCTCTTAGAGGTAAAAACTCTTCCTATTGGCATGGAGTATGCATTTTTTAAAAATGGCAAGCCTATAATCATCAATGTCAATCTTGCTCTTGAACAGAAATAGATGTTGTTGAAGGTGGTCAAAAAATGGCCAACAACCTTTGCTTGATCATACTTGAACTCACAAGGATTGATCCTAGGATATGCCAACATTACATCTACATTGATTTGGCCATGAAGCCAAAGAGGCATCTGCAGCAACGATTTTACCCCAAATTGAAGTAGATTGTCAAAGAGGAAATTGAACAACTTCTCAAGGTAAGGTTTATCTATTCCATTGGGGATAATGAGTGGGTTAGTCCATTCATGATTGTGCTAAAGAAAGGTGGCAAGTGGAGGGTTTGCATTGACTTATGGTTGTTGAATATGGTAACATTCAAAGATATCTTTTCATTGCCATTTGTGGATCAAGTGTTGGACACTATATTTGGGCTTTGCTATTACAACTTTTTAGATGGTTATAATGGCTATAACCAAATCTAGATCATATTAGAGGATTAGGCCAAAACAACATTCATGAGTCCCTAGGGAGCTTTTGCATATTGAAAGATGCCTTTTGGTTTCTGCAATGCTCCTACAACATTCCAACGCTTGGTCTTGAGAATTTTTTAGAAACAAATTGGTTGTAGGATGGAAGTCTTCATGGATGACTTCTCCACCTATGATGCCACATTTGAGCAAGCTTTGGACTGCCTTGAGCAAGTGCTTAAAAGATGTATGGAGACAAATCTTTCCCTCAATTGGAAAAAGAGCCATTTGATGGTCCAGGAGGGCATTATACTAGGGCACAAAATTTCTCAGGTAGGGATTGAAGTGGACCTTGAAAAGATAAGGATCATCCAAGAAATAACTCATGAACCAGAAACTATTAAAGATGTATGATCATTCCTTGGACACATTGGCTACTATTGGTGATTCATAGAGAATTTCTCTAAGATTGCAAAATTGTTGGTTGAGCTTACAAAGAAAGATGCTCCATTCATCTAGACCAAGGAATGTGAAAATGCATTCCAAAGCCTCAAGAAAAAGCTCGTAGAGACTCCAATTCTATGAGCACCTGATTGGTCCAGACTATTTTATATTATGATAGATGCATTAAATTATTCCTTGGGAGTTGAGCTTATGCAATTGGACAACAAGAACTATCCATATTACATCCACTGCATAAGTCAAAGAATTATGGATGTATAATTGAATTACACCACAATGGACTAGAGAAGTTTAGGCACTATGTGCTTGGATACAAAATGTTTTTGCACACTGACCATAGTGCCATTTTCTTCCTCATGAACAAGCCAACAGTAAGCCCCTATGTTATACAATGGTTGGTGATCTTGTAGGAGTTCAATCTTACAATGGTAGATTGAAAGGGGACTGAGAATGTGGTTGCTAATCACTTATCTTGGTTACGATGGGATAACAAAGAGGAGAGCTTGCTTTTTGACCAATTTCTTGATGAACTCCTTAGGTGTAATAAATGAACAAGTGCTTGTAGAACCAAAATGGTATAATAGCATCCTCACTTATCTTCTTACTCAAGAGATGCCACAAGACCTGGACCACAGGAAGAGGTAATAGTTTCTTCATCAGGCCAAACACTTCATGAAAATCAACAAACACCTATACAAGGTGTGCATCAATGGCTTGGTTTGTTGGTGTGTACTTGATGGTGATCAACTACATGTTCTCTAAGGTGCACATGATACATGATCATTAAGATCCTAATGGCATAGTATTATTAGCCAATCATCTTTAGGGATGCCCACCAATTTGTTTGATCTTGTGAGTGCTATCAATGAGATGGTAGGATGACCTCTTAAATGGAGGAACCTTAATAATGGATCTAACCATTGGAACCCTTTGACATATGGGGCATTGACTTCATGGATTCCATCATGCCCATGTCAAATGGAAAGGTGTACATAATCATCGTTGTTGATTACTATACAAAATGGATAGTAGTAGTAGCTTTCATTAACTATACATCATTTACTACTATGAAATTTGTACAAACAAATGTTGTAACTAGGTTTGGCGTGCCATGTGCACTGATTTTTGACAATGGAACCCATTTCATAGGCACCACTTTTTGCAAGTTCATGTAAAGCTTGGGGGTTGAACATAAATGAACAACACCCTACCACCCCCAAGCCAATGGTAAGGTAGAGGTTACTAATAGGAAGATTATAAAGATCTTAACAAGAATTGTTAGAAAATATAAGAGAGACTAGAGCACAAAACTCAATGATGCCCTTTGGGCCTACTGCTCAACATGGAAGCTCCCTATAGGGTACTCTGCCTATGAGCTGGTGTATGGGAAACTATCAACACTTCATATTCAATCCAAGATCTGTACACTTTCAACAGCATGTGACCTAGATCTTGACCTGAGTCTAGCATAAAGAGAACAATTGATCAACCTTAACATGTTGGATGAAAATCGATTAGTGGCCGTGTCCTTGAATGAAGTGCATAAGGCATTCAGTAAGCAATGACATGACCTAAGAATAAGAAAAGTCAACTTTCAACCTTGAGATAAGGTTCTCTACTGGAACCCCACACATGTACCTCAACGAACTAAGTTCCAAACTTTGTGGGGCCATGTTGATTTACAAACCTGAGAACCCAAACAAAAAGTAGCTAGTTTATATGCAATAAGTAAAACCTTTCAACAAACCTAAGTAAGCTAGTACAATAAACACCTCAACAGATGGATGATCTCCCTCAATCTTTTGGATCTCCTCCTTTCAACTCAAGCATGGGGGAAATGGCCATCTGTGCTAATCATTTATGTGGTTCCTTAGTTTTTCATCTTTTTGTTTTTCACGTTTTTATTTTACACTGTTATTTTTCCAAATTTTTGTTTTACAACATCGTTAGTACGTTTTATCTTTCTTGAATATTTTATAATTTCTTATATATTTTATTCTATTTTGGTGTGATTTTCTCATGATTTTTGCTAATAAAGTGCCTTATTGCCAATAGGACATAGTGGTGCTATGGCTGTTTGCTAATGGTGATTTGTACTTAACATTTTTGATTGCTAATGTCTAGTTTCTATTTTTGAATTTTAATGACTGATAACTAAGACCGGTTTCTTTTTCATGGAACAGGTAGTGAGTCCACGTCATCCACCCATCGACAAACTCTATGGTTTTCCTTATTTTGGAAATATTAGGTTCCTTTTTCATTAATAAAACCTTGACAAACTGGTGACCTTTGAAGTTTCCAAACTTGAAAAGGATTCAAAGGTTTGAAAAGGGTTTGACTTCAAGGGGATTCAAAGCTCTTTGTACCTTTTGCCATCTTGAGTGCATGTGTGTTTTCATGGATTTCTTATCATTCCATGTCAACTAATAATAGGAAGTTGAATAAGTCTTTGCATGGTGTGGTTTTCATCCAAAAAATTCAAGTAAAAAAAAGGATGGGAATTCAAAGCATACCCCTTAAATAAAATAAATGAGCTACAAGCACTGGTTATGGGACTAGAAAGACATGTTACCCATGCTTGAAGGTCCCCTCTAACTAAGGCCCTTTCTTAATTTTTTCTTCTCTTTTCTTCTCAAATAAGGAGTGGTGGTTGTCTGTGGGAACATTATTGTATCTCAAGGAGGTGGATTGGTCCTAGAGTGGTGATGAGAAGTTACAAAAATTGGTTGGTTTTAGTTTGAATTAACGTTGGACTCTATTGGGTCATTTAACCACAAATTCCACAAGGGACTTCATATGACCAAGACCGGGAACTCCATTCCACTCTCTCCATCATCCATCAATACTTTCATAACTCACCTCACTACCAGTTGTCCATGTTTTCACCCAATGGCTTAGTTTGATGTATTGAAATTCCTAAATAGATTCTTTAGGCTTTGGTCCTTAACTTTTCGTAATCATTAATCAACTATGGGTCACACAGACTCCTTAGTTGAGGTTATGCAAGGACAAAAAGGGCATGTGCCATTATGGGGGAGGATCCACTTGCATATCTCATGGTTTAATTAGTTAAGCTCCTTACTCTTAGATGTTTCCATAATCAAATCTTTTATGTGTTCCTTCATGCATCCAACTGTGTGCTCCTTAAGGAATTCTTCTTCATGAAATCTCATTCTCCAATTATTTCTCCATTTTTTTGAATTTCAAAACCCTCTTCCAATATTTTCATCATATTCTTGGCTTTTTAGGCTTCCATTTGACCCAAATTTCATTTCAAAATTTCTTATTTTTTATTATTTTTGACAAAGTCAACAATGATCAATAGTCGCGTCGAATAGGCCCAGTCAACACAGTCGACTACATCGACTAGGCCTAGTTGATGCAATTCAAAAATTCTATAAATACTATCCAACACTTTAAATTTTTTAACCATTTTCTTCAAAATGAGAGGGGAGTTTTTGCCATTTTTAAGAGCCCAAAACCTTCCAAAGCCCATAACTTTCACACCGTTTGTCCAAATCACTCTATTCTTTGATCCTGTAGCTACCAAAGGTAAGCTGTTAGTTGTGGGGGACATAAACCTTAAGGTTTATGATGAAAATTTTTCAAAATTTTTCTAAGTCACCCAAAGGGTTAATGAAGAAAATAATGTTAAACCATTAATTTTTGAGAGTTTAACCCTTCCAACAAACTTTGATAAACTTAAAATTAATTATTAATATTAAAATAAGAATAAAATAATAATTGAAATGATCAAATCAGCCATGATCAAAACTTAGCTAGTGTAACTTTCCCAAAGAGATAAGGTATCCCAATTATTTCAAGTTATACATTAAATGCTAACCCTTGGTCATGTTGTGATCATAGATGGCACCAAGACCAAAATGATTACAAGAAGGAGGATCATCACAACCAAGGGACAAACAATCCAAAGCTGGAAGGGAACAACAAGAACAAGCCCAAGAGCAGGTAGCAAAAACTCACACAATAGGACCTCTTCATGAGAAGCCTAAAGTCGAATCTTTTTGATAGATTCCTAAAGAAGAAGGTACAATTGAACAATCTCAAAGAGGAGAGGCACTAGGGCCCATACGAAGACTTGAGGTTACATTGATACAAGCTTGGCTTGATACAATCAAGCTTCATGATGTTTAATGCTCAATTCTCCACAAACTAAACTTTAGGCCATTCTTAGAAAATGCTCCATTGGAAGTCAAGATGTAGTTGCAAAACTCTCCCATATGGCCAATCATCACTTCTAATGAGAAGTGGTACATGGAAGAGACATATTTCTTCTAGAACAATTGAAAGGCAGGAGCCACTATGAGAATCAAGGATATTTAGATGTCCTGCTTAATAGAAGCTGTTGCACAAGCTCTTGGTTTACCTTATTTTGGAACCCATTTGGCAGAAATCTCCATGCATGCAAACTTAGAGGCAAAAAGGAAGTGGATCCAACGATG
Source organism: Gnetum montanum (assembly GCA_015680685.1). Taxonomy (NCBI): domain Eukaryota; kingdom Viridiplantae; phylum Streptophyta; class Gnetopsida; order Gnetales; family Gnetaceae; genus Gnetum; species Gnetum montanum. The sequence continues at coordinate 603,542 of MNCI01005867.1, forward strand.
TTATGGGATTGATCGTAAAAAGTTTAGCATGCTCACATAGGTAGAGTGCATGTACTTCAAGATAGTAGCTTATCACCTCAATCTCATGGTGAGGCCTAGTAAGATGACTACTTTCTTCACCCATGCATGTGCCACTTTAAGCAAAAAATTTCTTGTTAACCTTTCACAGCTAATCTATCTAGAGATGGAAAATTGCTTCAAGGAAAATGAATGTGGAAGGAAAACCCTGCCATTTTCATGCCTTATTAGAAAACTCTGTAAAAGGGTAGGGATAGTCTGCTATGAACATGACATAATTAGAAAGACAAGATCCCTGCCATGTCCAAAGAAGAGAAGTAGCAATCACCACCTCCACCACCCACATAAGAAATAATGCTAGAGGCCTATGCAACCATTGAGCACCTACACAAAATCTGAAAGCAGCTCTTACGTGAGTAAGAGAAATGAGAAAGAAAAAGTGGTGGGGATCCATCTTTATACCATCCTGTAAGGAGTCACCTTAACAAAGTGGCTTAAATGATAAGTTAGATGGAAGGAGGTGGGCCAATATTCTCAGCCCAGAGAATGTAGTTACTCGCGAGGTCAAATCTAAGTGCCTAAGAGGTAACTATGTCTCTCTTGCAACAACAATAACTCCCATAAATCTCTGGAAATGTTGCTACCTTTTCGGTGCACTTGGAGGAGGGTGAGGGGACAACTATCTTTGTGATGCAACACCAAGGGTAGGAGACAATAGTGGAAGTGGTTGTTGATCAGATTGCCAAAGTACTAAACACACCTGTAGTGTTTGTACTAGGCATTTCTATAATTAGAGATGTGTAGATGTTTGCAAGAAATTTTAGTGGCCAATTAAGTGTAGCACAACACGAGGATTTATTGGACCAACTGGTGGGAATTGGATAATCGATTTTGGATATCTTTGATTTTCTAGATAACATCACCTCAACATAGTTGAAGCTGCTTGAAGAAAGAGAAAATGCATCATTATAGAAGGGTAACTTGAAATAGTTCAAGCATAAAACCAACATTTGTCTATGAAGGTTATTGAATTAAGAGCCTGCCTTACTAATCCTGTGCTCCTCAATCCTGGACTAGAAAGAGATGAAGCTTTTCAACAACTTCAAGAAAAACTTAAATAGGTTGAGGTGGGGATGGTGATGGCCATCTTTGACCAGTTTGAGTCCGAGGCCAAGACATATTTAATTTAGAAGGACTTAGTCCAGACATGCCTAGAGAATTAAATGTTGACCGTAGAGAATCATCTCCTATGTAATGTTGATATGCAGAAATAGCAAATGCAAGAATTCATCCATCAACAGTAGGAGCAACTAGCTAGGATGAATACTGAGCCTAGCAGATTGGTAGCAAAGAATAGAAATCTCTCTATGGAGGAAGTCTGCACCTTATGCCAAAAATCTGTGATTAATATTATTGCTTGGAAGAATGAGGCTCTCAAATTTGAGAGAGTTTAGAACCACTATAAAGATCAGGTTGGCCTACAGAAAGAAGTTAATGAGAAACACATCCAAATGGCTAAGGAAAGAGTTAATGAGATCCTCCAGCAACTCCAGCAAGGAAAAGAGGTGTCGCAACCTATCATTGATGGCATATTTGCCTACAACAATGCAGATATTCGCATGAAGGATTTGCAAATCAAAGAGATGATAAAATACATGAAGCTTGTCAATCTCTGATAGGCAAACATGGCAATGTTGATTATCAGATGACCATAGTTAGAGTTAGAAAAATAGATGGCCATCTTGTACTTGTTGTACAAGGTAGAGTTCAAGCACCATAAGGAGACTAAGAAAAAGCTTGAGATTGCAAATGCTAAACTTGAAGTTCTTAGGGCAAGATTCACTAATCAAAGATCAACTATTAAGAACCTCGCCAAAAGAATGAATGATTACCAAGAATTATATAATGCAATATGAACATTTGACATCAAACAAAAACAATTTGCTACCTGGTTCATGAATGTCAAGGAGTTATTCCCAACAATGCCTTGTCCTTGGGATGTGCCCATTCTGGCCCACATCAGCGAAGCTGCATGGACTGTGCACAATTCCAAGAGTAAGGAGGAGAATATGAAAGCAGTTTTGGATGCTTTTCATCTTCCACCTGAAGTTGTAGCCACAACATGACAACCACAATAGCCTCAACCACCGCATGTGCTTGAAGTAGAAGAAGGTCCTTCGAAACCTTAGGAGCCTCCATTGCCTAGGACTGCTTAATCTTCTCCATTGTCTTCACGGCATTAGAGGAATGATGTTTGTCAATTTTATCTTGGTGTTCAATTTTGAAGTCCTTAACATTAGAAAATTTTGTAATGATTGTGTATATTAGGTACTTAGTGTTTGTTTGTGTTTTTTTATGTTTGTCATACATCTCTCATCAATCAATAATTCCATACCTTCCCAAATATGTAAAGAACTTAAGCACAAGTTTTCATTCAGTTGTGAAGATATGATAAATCATAAATTGGTTGTGTTGACTGGGCCTCATCAACTAGGCCCCATCAACTAGGCCTCATCGACTAGGCCTTGTCGATGCATGATTTGATGTATTGACATGGCAACGTTGATGTAGTGCTTGTTTTTGCCTATAAATACATGCTCACCTGCTATATTTATGGCAATCTTTATTAGTGTAGTAGAGCTCTTGTAGTTTTTCTTCCTCGGAGTTAGAATATTTTTCCAAGTGCTCGCAGTAGGAGTCATTGTGTGTACAGATCTTTATTTGAGCACTATTGTACCTAAGAACAGTAGTGTGTGCAATAATAAAATAAGCTTTCTGATAAACCTTGCAGCACTTTGGCTAGATTAAATATTTTCTTCATGCATTTAATGTTTTTAGCAATTTTATTTAATGCTTTTAAGTAATTAAGCTAAATTAAGCTAGATTAAATAATGATTAATTAAGCACATAAGTACAAGAGCTTTGAGCATACACATGATACTTGGTAATTCCAGTAATGCTTAACGTTTCATAACCTAGTAGCATTATACATGTTTAGGATGTGTATAGAAAGTGGGACTAGATGCTTATGATAGGATTAGTTAGACATTGGTTAGTTAGTTAGATTAAATTAGCAATTAATTTACTTCATTCCTTTCATCCTTTATTTTAAGCACCTGATGAGTGGTGAGGTACCCCTACACTCAACCATACAAAACGAGCGTAGCACGTGCGATTCGGTCAAACTCTGCAGACTAAATGCCTAAGCGCCCCATAGAACACTTGGGGTTAATCATTCGTTGTCTTCCCAGACTTACTTATTGTTTTCACGGTGTATGGTTAAGTAAGTCTGAGGTATATGATTTTTATGGTCTTTTATGGTTTTATGTCTTCCATGCTAAGGGTGAAGGGTTGAGAAAGCTAACTAACTCTAACTAAGGACTAAGTCTAAATTAACTAGCGTCAGCATTTGTTCCCACTTACCCTATACACCCTGAACAAATGCAACTGTGGCTACCAAATGCTAATCGTTACTAGGATCACCACACGTAACGCACGTGCTCGAAGTGGTCGTACTGAGGCACTTAACTAGGAGGAAAGGGTTGAGAGAGCCTAACTAGCCTAAGTGTGATGAGCAGCCGATTCCTTGAATAATCATACACATTTTCCATGCACGACTACCACTAGGATTACCAAGTGTAGATCCTAGATATGCCACTGGGTTACCAAGTAGTCACACGAGATGCTCGTAATCAATTCGTACTCATACCGCATGCGATGGCAGCCGATTCCTTGACTAATCGTACACATTCTTAAATGCTCGTAATCAAGTCGTAATCATACCACATTCTAGGAAAATAATAAATAACATTTAAATAAAATCCTATTCCATGCACTGCAAGGTTTATCCAATCAAGTTCGTCTTTATTGCCGTACACAACTTATGTTCAGGTATAATGTTGCTTGAATAAAGATCCGTTCACTCTAGGACTCCTACTACGGGCACATGGAAAATAATCTATCTCTGGAGTGATCAAACTGCCAGAGTTTCCCTACTTCTAGACCAGGATGGGAAATGAGGGGAGTGCCGCCTCTTATTTATAGATTTGGCGGTGGACCGCGATATCGTGTACGCGATATCATGTACGCGATATCGCATGGGATGCGATATTGCATGGGATGCGATATCGTGACGGCCGCGATATCGCGGCTTGTGCGAATCGTGTCTCATCATACCCCCATGATTGAATGAAAACTCGTCCTTGAGTTCCTTACAATAATATCGGGAACATATGGAATTATTGAGGGTAATGGAACTAATGGGATGACATATGAACGGATCATTATTACAAGACTTGACAAAACTAGTGTTCATGACAACAAAGGTGAACACCTTATTACAATGACATCAGGCCTTTGTTGGTAGTTGAGAAAGAGAGAGAAAAAAAAGTATTGCTGCTGCCAACACCAAGATTGCGCCTTCATTGTCCATCCATAAGCATGCCATCGATCTTGCTCCTTGCATAGTTGCTTCAACGCTACTCCATTCCAAGTGTTTGCTCCAGATCCAATCCATTATTGCATGGTCTCCATCTGCACACACAACACAATCTTATGTTAGTAAGGGTAATTGAATCATCATGTAATTGATACCTTGTTGCGGTGTAAGTCCATTGGCTAGGTTGTGGCATGGCTGATATGGATTTGGGAATATATTAAGGATGACTACCGAAGGTGTAGGGGTTAGGAAGAAAATAAAAAATTTCAAGGCAAGGAGAAAATCAAAAAAATCAAGCCCCATACCCCCATGACTAATTGTGAAACTCTAGTAGCGTTAGAATGGAGAAAGAAAAGGAGTAAGAAAGATAGATAAAAAGGGACAACTATGGCATCAATGAAATGGATGTCAATATGGTAATGAACAAAATAAAATTAATTGCAAACTCACATTCAAAGAGTCTGTAGGCTCCGGGAATGTTATTTGGAACAAGAGTTAAAGTCTTAACCACAAGAATTTACCGAAAAGAAAACAATGCATCTACCAAAATATATACACTAATGATACAACCGGCAATGAGGTGAACAATGGAGAGAAGGGTGGAGAGAAGAGGATGGAATTGAATCCCAAGAACAAGGGGGTGTACAGCCCCTTGTGTGTTGCATGATTAATGTGACTTAGCAATTCTCATTCCAACTCTGGCCTCAAACAAACCACATCCAGTGACGTCACATCAATGCATTCAACTAAACCATAAACTGCAGTAACGAGAATGCTTCCCCCAAGAGCCACCACCATTCTGATGAAACAAAGGAGAGAATGGGAAGTAAGAAGGGCCTTAGTTAAAGGGAACACTTTTGGTTCCATAACCAGTGCTTGGAGCCCAATTTTATTTCGTCTAAGGGATGTGCTTTGAATTCTCACTTTGTTTTTTTTTTTGTGTTTTGTGTTTTTATGCGCGAGAACCACACCATGCAAAGACTTTTTATTTTTATTGTCTCAGCTTCCGATAATTGGGTAACATCGGAATGACAAGAAAACTCAAGAAGAAACATTCAAGCACTCAAGAGAATGACCAACACAAAAGCATCAAATTCCCTTGAAGTCACACCCTTTTCAATCCATGAGTCCTTCCTTAGTTTGAGAAATACCTAGTTACCGATTTGTTTAAGTTCTTATTAGAAGGGGACTGTACATTTCCAAGACAAGAGAGACCATAGAAATTGGTGGATGAATAGATGAAGTGAACTCATTGCCTGTCATATCAGAAGAAACATACCTTAGTATCAACATTGTGACTTAAAGGTAAAAACAAAACATTAGCAATCAATATGGAAACAGTTCATACCATCATTCTAAACACTAATTGGGTGACAAACTTACAGGGTGGAACACACACACACACAAAATTGGAAAAGTATACCGATGTTGTAAAACAAAAATATGTAAACAAAAACTTAAAAGCACTGAGGGCCCCATATGATTAGCATAGGTGGCCATCTCCCCCATGACTGAGTTGTAAGGGAGAGATCTGAAATAATGAACGTCTGTTTGAATTTCGTAAAAGTGCCCAACTTCTCCCAATTGATGATCTTAGATTGTGGGATGGAAGTTGGCGATGATCATATTCCAATGTGTCTATGCCTTCATTGTTGGCATGGGTTTCCTCAGTTCGTTCCATGCACATTTTTCTGCTCCTTCTAGCTGTCAACCACAGGGTGTCTACTACCTCTTGTGTGGTTGCTACATACAGGCAGCTTTGTTGCAAAGTTTCAAGGGCACACCTGTTACATGGAGGTATTTCCTCCATGTCATCACCCGATGAATCATTGTATGTGATCCATGGCACTTTCCTCTTCTCGATCTTTCCACAAATGTTTATCCTAGAGATTTCCAAGCAAAGATCGTGGATTCTAAGGCATGCGTCTACTGTGCTTAGCCATGCCCTTCCCATTATAATTGGAAAGTCCCCTTCGTTGTTGTTAACTTCGATCACCAGAAAATCAGCTGGGTAAGACCAACCATACATAGTGGTAATGATGTCCTCCACCAATCCCAAGGGAATGGTGATGGACTAGTCTACAAGCTCTAGTTGAATGTTGCTCTTCTTAAGTTGTGGCAGGTTCCAGGCGTGATACATCTCTCATGGAATTAAGTTGACTCCGGAACCTGAGTCAAGAAGAGCCCTATGTGGTTTATTTCCAATGACTTGAAGGTAGATTAAGGGACTCCCAGGGTCAGTTAGTTTCCTAAAAAGGTGTCCTACCTTAATCCAGTCGGTTACAGTATGTGTTAACATAACCATATGCGTTACGCTCTATTGGACTGAAGGGTTCTCTGAAGTGTTATATGGTGATGGAGGAGTGTATATGGGCTCAACTGCTTGTTTTTGTGAGAGTTTGTCTAGGATTTTGGTTCTAAAGTAAGGTCTTCTCTTTTTCAGTTGTCAAAATCAGCAGCAGGTTGGATATTTATAGCTCTCGCAGTGTGATGTTGTTGCGGTTGAGGAGGAAGTTCCCCTTGCATTGTTGGAGCAGGAGGTGTTATGGGAAATACTTGTGGTGGAAGAGGTGCGGATGGATTAGGAGGATGGGATGAGTGTGAGATGTCTCCCGGAGGAGAAGGAGTCCTTCTGAAGTACTCCCGAACTTGGTAGTGACGATTGGGGGTTGAGTGACTCATAGAGTTAGTTGGAGAAATTGGCTGCTGCACATAATAACCATAAGGATCAGGCTATTGGTAAGGGTACTGTTGTGTTGGCGGTGGCATCCCCCATGACTGTGGGTATTGCCATTGCTGATGTTGTCTGACGGGCTATGGTGGAGTTCCACTTGGATAATACGTTAAGGGTTGGTGGAACTGCCTTAGGTTACCTTGTGGATAAGGTAATCTGCAGGGTGTTTGTCGTTGGTTAAGTCTTGGATTAAGTGCATACACCCCAGACTCCTGTAGATGTGAGATGATGGGGCAACATCCCTTAGGATGGTCATAATGGCAGATCTCACATCCACCGTCATCGTCTGAATCCGAATCCACAACCACATCGGAGTTAGTGATTTTTCCCTTACCCTTGTTATGTGCAGGGCTTAAATCTCTCCACTTTTTCTTACCTTTGTTACTACTTTGTTCTACCTTAGACTCTTCTACAATTTTTAAGACTAGTTCAATTCTTGAGTCTAAGGAATCCCACATTTGGTCTACTTTGGCCAATACCTCGGTTGTTAATTTTTGGATCGGCAAATTTTTTCGATTCACCAACTCTTCGACTGGTGACTCATCCTCTTCATCACAAAATTTCACTCCCTTCTTTCGAAGGGAGGGATCGCGGTTGTACTCTTTCGCACTTTTGCTTTTGTGTAGCTCACTCTCTTCTTTTGCTACTTTCTCCAACAAGCTACGTACTTCATGGGCTCTAAGTTGTGAGAGTCTCCCTTGGGCATAAGTTCCAAGGGTTCTCCTAGTTTCATTCCTTAGCCCATCCATGATGTGGCGAAGTTGATTCTGCTGAGTGTACCCATGTCCCGAGCAACAATGTAACAATGTATAATAGCGGGCCATGGCAGCATCCAAGGGTTCGTGTGTACCTTGCTTCCAGCCTTCGATCTGCTTACGCAAATTGGACACTTTGGAGTACGTTTGATACTTTTTGTTGAATAGTTCTAGCATCGTACTCCACCTCCTGATGGTTTCTGGTTCTAAGGACCGGTACCAGCTCTCTGCTTCTTTAATGAGTGTCCTTGGGAACAACTTAAGCTTCTGCCATTAATTTTCTATATTCTGCAAGGCACAGGCATCGTGGAATGCACGTAAATGGTTTTACAGATCAGCACTATATCCCCCTTCAAATTGTGGAATGTTATTCATGTCTAAACGCTTGATCTAGCTATCCTTTAAATGCCTTGTGGGAATCCTAACTGCCTCTGTTATGTCAAGCATACTTCGGGTTACAAGTAGGGGCTCATCATGATCGTCTCTTTCATGATGCCTGTGATGTCTACGTTGTTCCCTACTCTCCCTACATCCTTGCCCTTATCCTCTCTCTCGACTTTCTCGTCGAGGTCTTTCATCCTTTTTACTTTTATCCTCACCTTTATGTTCATGGTGGCTGCACCCAGATGTGGAAGGAGAGGGTGAGTGATGTGAAGAAGGGGAAGAAGAAGGGGAACCATCGCCATGACAATGTTTCTTGCCTTCTCTTCAGCTGCTACGGCCCCGATTGTGGTGATGATCTAAGTGCCCGTCCTTAGCATGAGTGGTTGTTCCCTCTGTGAACAGTTGTTGTTTACAAGCATCAGAACCAATGTTATGTATCATTGATCATAGGTTCAAATACCCAACCTCCTCATCATCGTTAGGAGGGGGAACATCGTTTGCTAATGAACCCGTGATAAGGGGTTCCTCATCTCCTATTTCGCTAAGGACGTGTAGGGCTTTGCCCTTCAGAAAAGTATGTTGACTCTCCTGCCTTAAGTCTCTCATATATTGGGCATCTATGGGATAATAATCCCTCATGTCAAAATCTTCCGCAACGGATTCAGCATATAGCTCGGTCATGCCTATCTGTGCCAAGGCACAGAAAAGCATGTGAGAGATTGATTGATTTGGGGGTAACACAATGTTACCTTGCAAATCTCTCCACCGCAGTTGTTCGTCCTGATGGAGAATAAAATTAAAATTAGAAATATACTCATCGGGATGAGTATATGTCATCTTATATTGTTTAGGACTTAGCTAATTTTGGTTATGTGTTTTATGTTGCTGACTGTCTCGTGTATGGTCCTTAGGTGGTGAGTTGCTCTTATGAGAAGAAGGCATTTTTATTGGTGTGCTAATTCACCATTATATAAATTTTCTCTTTTGATTAACCCGAAGGTTCGTTAAGGCTCACAACGATGTGAGTGATATCCCTTATGTTCTATTCAGTGCACAAACACTTAGTCCCCGGCAACGGTGCCAATGATGAGTGGCGAGGTACCCCTACACTCAACCATACGAAACGAGCGTAGCACGCGTGATCTAGTCGAACTCCATAGACTAAATGCCTAAACTCCCCATGGAACACTTGGGGTTAATCATTCGTTGTTTTCCCAGACTTACTTGTTTTTGTCACAGTGTACTCATACCGCATGTGATGAGCAGCCGATTAACTGTACACATCCTTAGATGCTCGTAATCAAGTCGTACTCATACGGCATTCTAGGAAAATAATAAATAATATTTAAATAAAATCCTATTCCATGCACTGCAAGGTTTATCCAATCAAGTTCGTCTTTATTTCCATACACAACTTGTGTTTAGGTACAATGTTGCTCGAATAAAGATCCGTTCACTCTAGGACTCCTACTGCGGGCACATGGAAAATAATCTATCTCTGGAGTGATGAAACTGCTAGAGTTTTCCTACTTCTAGATCAAGATGGGAAATGAGGGGAGTGCCACCTCTTATTCATAGATTTGACAGTGGACCGCGATATCGTGTATGCGATATTGCAGGGGACGACGCGATATCGCGACAGCCGCGATATCGCGGCTTGTGAGAATCGCGTCTCATCAGTACCCAAAACATAAAACATAAAAATAATAAAAATCATACACATCGATTACACTTAACCATACCTTTGTATATCACAAGTGTAATTGGGAAGAAAAAAAATGACCATTCAAGCAAGTTTACTTCCTAGAGGCTAGTGTATCAAAAGACAAAGGGTCCACAGAATTTGATTGGATCACATGTGAATGCTTAGTGATTTATATGGTTGAGCATAGGGGTATTCATTGCTCATCATTATTGATAAAATGTGTTGATGTACTTAATTATTTTTTTGAGTGGCTATGCTTAGGCTAAAAACAAAGTCTTATAACTTGAGAAATAAGCACCTTATTATCACTCTAAGTGATGGTCCCTTTGATGGTGACAAAGCTTTTAATAAACAGAATTTAATCATTTTCTCCAATATATGCACATTATGGGCTTCTAAGTCAACCTATAGGTTAAGACGTTTGTTACCAGTAGGAAAATTACCTCTCCCTCCAACCACATAGCATTTAATTTAATTTGAAGAGAAGCAATTTTTTATTCATTACTGACTTGAAAGATATTTGCCAAATTTTTCTGTACTTGATATGCACAATCTTTCTATAGGCTCAAACATACAAACATTTATGCTACATAGTTATTCTAGTTAATAATTATGGTTCAAATAATTGCATACTTCTACCATTTCCTCTTAGTAGCATCCTTATTCAAATTTTGTAAACATTATAATTTATTATCATTATACCTTAAGACTTTGGAAGTGGTACACAAAATTTTGGTCTTTCCATTAGAGGCTCTAGTTTGTTAGCCCAAATGCTCATGGTTCAAGTAACACATGAGGTGCTTTTTAATTTCTTCAAGGTTAGCTTGAATACTTGTGCTCACAAACCAACCCACATGGATACCATGTAAGAAAAATATACAATAGTCCAAACCATGATACTAAAAAATTTATGGTAGTGGATATGGTTGAAATAGAAATAAGGAGAGAACCCAAGGCAATTTTTCAAGATTGGATAATGTGATTGTTATTCCTACAAATGGAAAGCCATGGTATTTAATGTAACAAAACTAGGTAAAGCAAAGTAACTATAACTACATGAACATAACTCCTTGTATCAAAATTAAATCAACAAATAAGTGAGTTTTTAAATAATTGACCATATGAATTAAATTAATTACAAATGCAAATAGTAGTGATGGTTACAACCATGGAAAAGAATGTGCACAATTATTAATGATTATGCATTGTAAATGAACAAATGAAAAAGTTTGATATTTCAAACAAATCATGCTAGCAGAACCATGCTACTAGTTTTAAACTGAGGTTTTATTTACATTTACTAAGACCTTTTGGATTTGTTGAACCAAATTTAAAATTCCTTTTATGGAATTCTTTTAATACATAACTCAACATATCCTATTGAAATCGAACCTATGGCTTGGGTTTTCCAAGCCAAGGCTCTTCCCATGAAGCTAATACCTCATTTTGGTTAGGAGGCCAACTACTACTTGACTTTTTCATGTTGAATAAATAATAATTGTCATGATGCTAGGTCAAGAAATGAAATTTTTCTCAAAATTGGATGAACTTTATTAAGAAAAAAAATAATTAAGGTCATAACACTAGGCCAAGAGATGAACTTTTTTCTTGAATTATTATGGGTATGTATCATTAATTTGAAAAAGAAAAAGAATCTCTCAACCAAATAATATATATACATCATAAGTATGTAGCTAAGCTAACTATTAAAATGATTATCCTAAGTGGTCACATTGATTATACCACCATATGTCAAAATAAAAGCTAGAAAGCCCCTTTTTCTTCTTTTTTATTTTGGCACACATTGCACATGCTTTCAAGTTAACTTCAAACATTAAAAATCAAAGTAGACTTGAACATCAATTTATAGCAATAGGTTAATTAGTTGATGTAGTAGAGATAAACAAACAAGCATGTAGATTGACATTGTACTTCGGAGATGATTTAATAGACATCCTATGAAACTATAGATAAGGGTAACTAAATAAAGTAGAGAGTGTGTATATTATAAAGATTAGAAATCCCATCTAGTTGTTAAGAAGGATTACTAAAGAAAAGGATAACTAATAAGTGGTGGAACAATTCAACACCCAACCATACAAGTCATCGGCATTCACACGTGACCATATCATAATTAGTGGATGAGGCAATGTAATTATGCTAGCAATTGATTTAAGTTCAAGACCATTGTCTTCCCACATAGATCTAGTGAAGTTTATGTGTTTGGTTTAGCTCACCATGAGGTATATGATATCTAATGTTGTTTGGCCATTATTTCTCCCAACAAACATGGTGGAATGAAATTAGTTTCTAAGTCTAAATAAAATAATAAATAAATCTATTCTATCCTATGGCAATCGATATTCATTCCTAATTTTCCATACATGTCTTGAGCTTATGTAATCATTACTAGGATTACCATGTACTTTGCTACTAGGTGAACCAAGCAATAATACTACTAGGTTACCAAATGATCACACTTTACACTTAAAATCAGTCGTATCCATTTTGCATACTAACAACAGTAAAAGTAAAGTGCATGGAATAGTAAAATATTAACTAGGAAAGCTGTAATTAGTAGTCTAAGTGAAAAAGGTTAACATTATTCTAAGTGAAGCAGTAAACTAAGTGAATGTTGCAATAGTATGAAATAGATCGATCTTTATTGCCAATCACACTTGCGTCCAAGTACAAGATGTTCAAATAAAAACTCCATTCACTAAATCACACTACACTGCAAGCATTCATGCTTCTAAGTACTTAAGACTAAATTCATGAAATAAAACTATCAAAGTTTGGCTACTATAAAATAAATCTTATTTTAGATCCATGAGCCTAAGTGCTATATTGATAGGTTGGCATGCATCCCACTATAGCGTTTATATGATGATGCAGCTTATGCTACAATATCGTAGATATGATATTGTTGTTATGATATCATTGTCGATTGAAATTGATGTTATCATACCCCCACAACTAATTGAAAATTCATCCTCAAGTTAAAAAAAATGAGGATAAAGTCCCTTACAAAATTGGGAGGTAGATTTACATGACTCACTAACTATATACATGACACTAAATGTTGCAATGGTGTTTTACAAGAATTGACACAAGTTATGACTAGACAAATTGAAGCAAAATAACAAAACTTAATGAAGCTCAATGTAGCCTAAGTAGTGCCTACTGGTGATGGATCCTTCATCAATTGCTTTCCCTTGTGATCAGGTTTCTAAAACTTGTATTTGATGAGCAGTGCTTGAAGCTTCTCTTCTTTTGTTCTAGGTTCATGTACCATCCATGCTTGTTTTGCAATGTGTGATGGGGCTAGTACATCCCATGAACATGGTAGTTGCAGAAACATCTAATTAGCCTTGGTGTACCATTCCACAAATTTCCTTATCTCTTCTTCAAATGCCCTAGTCATCTTGCATAACTCCTAATAATTAAATACTCTTTTGGTCAGGTTTGTTGCAACACCTTTCTGTCCTTGGTAGCCAACCTTAACTACTTCTAATTCAAAGTTCGCCAACTATAGCTTTTGTAGAGCATCTTTTCAATTTGCAAACTTCTTTTCATATAATGCATATGTGGCTACTACTTATTATTCAAGCTCATTTCTGGGCCTATGTACTGTCAACATGGCCAGGTTAGCATAATGAAGGTTAGTTAACCCTATGTATTCTTTCAAATCTTGTATCTGTAGGTCTTTATTTTTTATCTCTACTTGGCGGACATGAGCATAGATATTTAAGATGGGTTGCTAGTCTAGATTTTGTGCTAATATGGAATTGATCTATGCTTTCGCCATCTAGATATCCTTTTCATTAATTTGTTTATACATGCCTACCTAATCGCAGAAGTGTTTTTTGAGCCTTTCGTGCTTCTTTTCCTTATTTGTCACGCACTTGTTTCAATAGTTGATTTCTATTTGATTACATGTGCCTCCTCCATTAAGAGGGTTTTGTTTCTTCTTACTAAGTGGCTCATGTAATGATTGACTCTCATCAATTGTTTCCTCAACTAATTGATGCCCTCCTCAAGGATGTTTTTCTGTTTGTCTACATTAGTTAACCTAGTATTGTTTGCAATGAGTTGCTTATTCTCTTCTTGTACTATGATGAGTGCCTTAGCATATGCGTATGTCTATGCTTCTACTATTGAGGCATTCCACACTACTTTCTCCTTTGCATTCTCCACTTGCTTATTTTGCTCCATTAGGTGATTGATTTATTCTATACTAAACTGCTCTAGCTAATCACACACAACATATTATGCAAGATCTCTACGTTCAACCCTTAGGGTTTTAAGCTCTTCTTGTAGTCTAAGAATTTCATTTTCTACATGCTATACCTTGGTTTCTACCATGACTAGCTTATCCTTGGTTACTATTAGTTCTTATGTTATTGTAGTTACATCACTTGGGATGTGGAAAAGAGTTGTCATGACTTGCCTAGTTTGTAGTAGTCGATCCAACACATCTTCATGATTGGCAAGATTCATCAAGGTACCAGCTAGCATTTAAGCATCCCTAACTCTAATTAGATTCACTGGTTGCACAATAGGTACATTAAATGATTCTTTTATGTGATTTGTGATCAATTCTACTACTCCTATTACATCCTAGTGTTGCATAATCACAACCATGGTTCCTTCTCTAGTTTCAAGCACCACTTGGAATGATGCACCATTCCTAGAAATCTGTTGTGACCAACGGGCTTCTCCTCCTGATTGTAATGATATTTGTCCATTGATAGGGTCTATGGAAACTATGGGCTAGATGGCACTATCAATGACTCTGTAGAGGTTGGCCTCTTCATGAGTTCCCCAACTGATGGTCTCTACAATTTATTGTAGATGACTCATTGATGACCTATAATCTTATGGTAATGGTGGCAAAACTTGTTGATGTTATTGCTCTTGTTGCTGACTACTGGATCCCGCTTGTTGTTGTTGTATAGTAGTTTGTGTGATTTCTTCAGAAAACATTTGTTTGTTCCTCCACTTAATCTTTCTTTGGTGGTGCTGGCTTGAGCATTTTAGCATAAGAGACATTTTGAGCCTTCCTAAGGACATCATTGGTATATCCCAGGATTCCAGCATGTTTGCACAGCTTCCTAATGAGGCAAGGAAATGGAAGTATTAGCTTCTCTACCTTCTTTTCCTCAAACTTCCTTTGGATCTCCATGAAATAGAGTTATGCAATGTTTGCGTTATACTTTCCAATTAAGATCGCACTTTCCATGGCTGCATATGTTGATATTTTGTTTAATCTTTTTGTGGAAAATAGGTGATATGTGCTAATTTTGAAATAAATTCTCCCTTCAAGGGTTAATTCATTATAATCCTTGTCTTATTTACCATATACCCTTTGCAACCATAGTTTCCATGTATCTATATTTGATCTAGTCAACAATGTGCTACTCTTGCCCCTTCATTGGCCATGTTAAGGGCTTCAACTATTGTCTTAACTGAATAGAAAGCTGAAACTCCCTCAATATTAACTATTGTATCCTCTCCTTTATTGTGAAAGAATTGATAGATCTCCCCTAAATACCATTTTTCATTATTTAAGAATGTGGTTCATCATGGTGATGCTTGGAGTTGCATCCTCATTTTTTCTGGAGCAAATTCTATGAATAGGCCAAAGTTTAGTTTCACAATTACTATAGTCAAGATCGATTTCTCTTAGATGGCTTGGAGGCAATCTAGTGATAGCGTGAGGGGCTGTCTTTATGCTTGTGGTTCTTTTGCCTCCACCTAGGCCAAATCTTTGGTAGTAGGAGTTTCTTAATAGATGCTAAAAGATTGAACCTCCTACTCTGCATGTTCTACTTGTGGATCTTATTCTCTTGTTTGACCTCTTCCATGTCCTCTAGGTGTTTTGCTTGTAGATTGTGAGGGTCCTCCTATGGCTCCTCTCTTCAAGGCCATCTATAATCATCAAAGACTTAGGAATTATTAAAATATTTATTTCAATTTTTAATAACCCTTTTCTTTCTCATGCCTTTAATTAGATCAAGTTCTTAGCTTATTATGCTTGCAAAGTTAGAAAATGTTTTAAAAAGAAACCTCATAGGTGTTAATTTCCTTATAACCCTTCATAGTTGTCCATTTTGCTCTTGTTTATGGCTCATAATAGTTGGCATAGTTTATTAAGAGAATTATTTAAGTATTTCTTACTTTCTTTTTATTAAAAATGTTTATTTTCCCCTTCATACTTACCCTTATAATACCTTCTAGGAATTAGAAAATTCTAACTCAAATTGTAGCAATATCACGCTAGTCACCCCCCACCCACCCTCGCCCCAACTAAGTTGAGAGCTCAATGATCAACAAGGTTCAAGAATTATAGAAACTGGAGCTACGAGTGTGTAGTTATGAGGGTTTGAAGTTGGAAGGTTAGAGTTTTGGGTTGAAGTAAAAAATGGCAAAAACTCTCCCCTCTTCAAAAGCTAAGAATGAAAAATTCGCTAAGTCCCCCATAGTATATATGCTTTTTTATAATTGTAATATCAGAGATCTAATATCGGAGGTGAACTTTTCAAATTTTGTGTTGACTTCTTGGGAACAAAAATGAGTCATTTGGAATAACTGGAAGATATGAAACATGTTTAGAGGGTCTTGGGCTATGATTGATGTATATTTTTTGAGAATTTGTCATATAAAGTGCATAAAGAAGGAATCTTAGGTGATGAAAGTTCATTAAGTGTTGATAAGATGGATGAGATGGGTAATGAATTCATATCGTTGGAACGGATATTTTGAATGCTAATGGAAGTTTTTATTGACATTTATTATTGTTGGAAGGCTTAAGATGATGTGGAATGGCTTTCCAAGTATAAGATACAATAGTTATACAAGCGGGTCCTCCCCAAAACAGGATCTAGCCCTTAATGCCCTTGTATAACCACACCTAAAAATGTCCTTTGGCACTTAAGGAGTTGAATGTAATGCATACCTATTTAGCAAAACACACATGTTAGTATCACCAAGTTGGGAAAATTTGACTATGTTACACAAACCATAAGTTATAATTATTCAAATAGTGAGATGAGATGGACTTAGAAGGGATCGCGAAAATTGGAACATGAGGTGTCTTACCATAGGCATAATGATTTCTTGTGCTTTATTGGTGGTTAAATTAATCAATTAGCCTTTCTGTCCAAGGTTCAAACCAAGTAAAGACCACATTTTAGTGACATTGAATTATTTCATCTCATGGAGGCACAACCATAAGACTAACACTGTTTTAAGGAGTATTACCACTTGGCGTATTATCCAAGGAAGGATTTTATTCATTGCATGTTTTATTTTTTCGATTCCTGAGAAGCTGCCTACCTTTAGGCATGGGAAACATATCTTTCTAGTTGGACCCCTAGAAATTTATTGTGTGCATGAGCTTTTATTTTTTAAAATCTGTGTTAGCCTTACCAAAGGACTACCTCTAAGCATGGGTAACATGTCTTTCTAGTGACATGGTAAGGCAGCACTTATTTTACACTTCCATTTTTCATTACATCTACAAGGATATAATACAACCTAAGCAACAAAATAGAACTCATAGCAGTAGTCCAAGAGAATCCACAAATTCCCTTGATGTCACACCCTTGACATTCCCACTTGGTTCTTCACTTTTCGATTCAAGCATAATGATCACAAGTTTATTCTTAGTTTTATGATGGAAAGAATATCATTATAGCCATGGTAAGAACCTCTTATTAATGGAATTGATGAATGAATGTTGTGGTTTCACTATGCAAATAATCAGTCCCTTATGACTTGATAACATAGGGAAATTTGCATCTTATTGGACTACATCTTGCCTTATTCTTAATGTGTTTTATTAACAATCAAAATTATTTACAAGGGAAATGAAAACAAAGTATGAAAACAATGAAAATGTAAAAGAATGAAGAATCATTAAAGAATTGAAAAATGTGAAAGAATTAAAAGATTGTTAAGAAACTAAAAAGTATAAATGAATGTAAAAGTGAAAAGCTCAATAAAGTACCTACGAGTTCAAATGAACACCCCCACAACTATCATCAAGATTGGTTAAATGAAAGGGAGAACGAGTGGAAAATAGTTGGAAAAACTAGGTAGATTCCTTGGAATGTTCCTAGTAGAATTTGACTTGCTAACAATGATCTTATGTGGATAACATAGGTGGTAAATATGTAAGGCACTAGATGGATAAGTGGCTTGAACAATGTACGGTCCCTTCCAAAGTGTCTAAAATTTATCTTTTTGGGATAAATGATTAGGATTATAGTAAAGGACCTTGTCACTCGGTTGTATAGTTACTTGCATTATCTGTGTATCGTGCCTAAGTTTGAAGTAATGTTTGTGATCTTTATTACTCATGAGTGCTATGAGCCTGTTTTCATCTAAAAGATTTAGATTCATGAGATGTTCTTTTTGAGCTAAGCTTAAATCAAGGTCAAGTTAACTAGCAATAGCTAGAGTGTGGAGCTCTACTTGGATTGGAAGTGTTGGTAACTTACCATAAACTAACTCATATGGTGAGTATCCTATAGGTAACTTCCAGGTTGTCCTATAGGCCCATAGAGCATCATTTAGTTTAGTGCTCCAATCCTTTCTAAACCTACCAACTGTCCTAGTAAGTATCATAGTAATTTCTTGGTTAGTGACTTTGGCTTGATCATTTACTTCAAGATGATATGGTGTGGTCAGTTTATGGTTCACCCCAAGTTGTTGCATGAGCTTTTTAAATGTATCACCAGTGAAGTGAGTCTCATTATCTTATATGAGCATTATTTGTACTCCAAATCTATTCACCACATGCTATTGGAAGAATTTGATAGTTGTCCTTGCTGTATAATCTTTCATTATTGCTACCTCTACCCACTTAATACAATAATCCATAGTCACAATTATGTATGCTTTTCCATTTGACATTGGTTGTATGAGCCCCATAAAATTAATTTCCCATATGTCAAAAGGTTCAAGTGGTTGTAGCCATTGTTGTGGCCCTTCATATTTGGCTGTAATTCCTCCATCTCTTTGGCATCGCTCACAAGGTTACACAAAAGTATGGGCATCTTTCAATAAGGTAGGCCAAACGTAGCTTGCCATCATCAATTTGAGTGTTGTGCTACACCCTACATAGTGGCCACCACATGGGCCTTCATGGACTTCCTATAAGACTCTCTATTGATCACATTTTGGAACACACCATCTGACTAGTACATCCACTCAAATCTTGTATAGATTGCCATTGATTTCCATATATCTTTTTGCTCTATGCAGGAACTGTTCCCATTATTTCTTACTTCAATTAGCAGGAAGCACTTGTGTTAATAGATAGGTTAGATATTATGTGGTCCATGGATTCCCTATTGAACTTACAACCTTGACTATTTCAGTAAATAGGTTCTCATCAAGGAACTGGTTGGATAAAGATTCTATTTGATCCTAGGCATCCTACTTTAACCTTGATAGATGATCGACTACCACATTTTCTATTCCCTTTTTATTAATCATCATGATGTCTGATGAGTGGTGAGGTACCCCTACACTCAACCATATGAATACAAGCGCTTCACGCACAATCCGGTCAAATTCTACAAATGGGCTAGTTGTGGTATATAAATAGTTGCTCGTTGATCGTAGTTTGCTATCTTCCCACCTAGACTAGTATTTTTTTTGTCATGTATGGTTTAGTCAAGGGTGAGGTATATGATGTAGTCCTAAACTAGTGCTACTCCTAGAGGCAATAGAAAATAACTTGTTAAGCTAAGAGGAAAAGGATAAAGAGAGTCTAAGCTAGCCTAAGTGCGATGAGCATCTATCCCTTAATCATCTATACACATCTTGGACCTCGTGTACTACTGTTGGGATTACCAAGCACATGTCCTAGGTACACTACTAAGATACCAAGTAGTCACACTTAAATGTTTGTGATTAAGTCATACTCATTCCGTGTTTACTAACAGGGATAGGAGAGGAAGGTAGAGAGAGATTAATTATGAAAGCAATAAATAACAGTTAAATAATTAAAATAAGTGAATGCTACAATGATGAAGTAATCTTGATCCTTATTTGCAATCATGTGCGTGTCCAAGTATGTCACACTCGAATGAAGGTGTCGTACAATTACAATCATCACACTATGGGCATCCACTGGGGAAAAAGGGTTGAGAAGAACTATAAATGAAAGCTAACTTCTAAAATAAACTATTGACTGACTCTAAAAACTGACTCCCAACTCCTTGCGTCTACATGTGTATTTGTAGGCCCATACAGGAGTAACAATATCGCACATCTGATATCACTAGCCAGGTTGCGATATCGCATACCCGATATCGCGTATGCAATATCTCGTGTTCGATATCAGAGCCTAATGAATCACAATTGATCATACCCCCACGACTGAATGAAAACGCATCCTCGAGTCGAACAAAATGAGAACAAGCTCCATTGATTACACAGTGGAGAGGTATGGGATTATTGATTGACTAGGAATTTATTCATGCCACAATGGAGAATTGAATAGAACAAAATTTGAACAGACACAAAAAAAATACAAAATCAAAAAATTACAAAATTTTGTGGAACTCATGTGGTTCTAGGTGGTGGTGGCTCCTCCATGGGTTGCTTCCTCTTATCTTGTGCTCTAGGCTTTGGGATTTGATGGCTTTGAAGGAATGACTAGAGCTTTTCTTCTTCAGTTTGGGGATCCTATGCCATCCATGCTAATGCTCCAATGTTTGATAGAGTTAGCACCTTCCATGGACATGGTAGTTGAGGGAACATCTTATTTGCTTTGACGTACCAGGCTGCAAACAACCATCGTTCCTCCTCATAGGCTTTGGCTTTATCCCTGTACTCTTGGAAATTTGTAAGCCATTGAGCCAAGTCCACTGCGAAATCTTTCTGCCCTTGGTAGCTAGTCTTAACAACCTCTAGTTTAGAAGTTGTGACTTCTAGCTTCTGCAATGTTTTCTTGTACTTCGAAAATTCTACTTCATATTTGGCGTAGGTGGCAGCTACCTGCTTCTCAAGCTCTGTTCTCGAGTGTCCTCCTATCAACATGGCTAGATTAGCATATAGAAGGTTTGCCAATTCCATGTACTCTGTGAGATCTTTAATCTACAAGTCTCGACTTTTAAGATCTACTTGGTGGGTGTTGGCACATTTCGGCCATTTCATGGAACAGGTTGACCTGATAAAATTGATTAAAGGTTTTTGCAATATAAGAATTGAGAATTGGACATCACAATATGTTTATTGACAACAAAAGTAGAGAGTGCAATAATGCAATCGCCTTCTCCGTTGGTCCCTCGGATGTTCACAACTAGTTCCTTGCGACCGACACAAGGAAAACTACCGCAACAATAGCACACACACATACTCACATTAACTACTAAGTCTATTTGGAGGTATCTAGGCCTTGGTGTTGCCAGAGACCAGCAAGCACCTAAATCCTATTCAAGGACAATCGTTGGCAGACATCCCAAACGGTCGCCAACAGTTCTTTTGGTGCTAGAAGGAGGGCTGAAAATTTAGCCTCTAAGTTCATAAGCCTTATAATTTTAGCACATCAACAATTCTTTGTTATTATAAAGACTTAAGAAATTAGATGCTATTTTTAGTTCATGACCAAGAAGATTGATAGTTTGGAAAATTTAAAAGTTTCAAAGGATATTCTTGATTCTAAGATTGATTCTTCATCAGAAGAAGAACAAAAGAAAGTTTTTGAATTGGGAACAAGTAGCGGAGTGAAAACTAGAAGATCAAGAAGATCACCCATTATATCTGGTTTATCGATTTATAAGAGAAGATCTAGAAAGTCTAAGAGTTCAACTATCCAAAGGAATAGGATGGCAAATCCTTGGCAAAGAGTTACACCATTAGGATTTCAAAATTACAATGATATTCCTAAGGTAGTTTACAAATATTTTCCTGAGCCTTTCATTCCTGGAAAAGCTTGTTTAGCTAAAGAATATATTCACATGTTTGAGTTAGCTTTAGCTCATGCAAATATTCAACATCAAGATCACGCTTGTAGGTTGTTTGTATCAAATTTAAAGAATATGGCTCATATTTGGTATTCGAACTTACCAAGTAATAGTATTACAAGTTGGGATGACATGAAGAATCTTTTCTTGGCCCAATTTGGTAATCAATTAGATAAACAAAAACTATACCATGGGCTGATACAAGCTAAGCAAGGAGTTAAAGAGTCAATTAGAGATTTTAACATCAAGTTTCAACGAATTTGTGGACTCTTCCAAAGACAATATAGACCATAAGAAGAAATGCTTAAAGAAACTTATCTCAAGGTTGTTAACCCCAACATTTCAATTTGGTTAAGGAGAACTCCAAACTTAACTACACTTAATGACAACTTTAGTGAAGCTATACAGTTAGAAAAATAGTTGAACTTGAATCCTGAAGAAAATATTGCAATTCAAAAAAGAAAAAAAAGAGTTATGATTCCTATGCAAGATTTTGCTCAATTTAAAGCTTTACTAGGTCCATCTCATGTTAACATAGAGCAAGAACATGAAAGAGTAGAATCTGAAAAAGGACAATTAATGAGAGATATGTCTAACAAAATAGTGAAGCTTGAAAAAGCCTTGGCAAGAGTTAATATCAAGGAAGAAAGGAAAAATAGAAAGCATAAACATCAAGACACTAAGTTAGTAGAAGATGAGGATGAAAGTGACCTAATTGTGTCCAAATTTCTTGATATTGAATCTGATAATGAGTTATCTAGTGTTCATTATGCAAGTAAATCTTCTAGCAATGGATCTAACGATACTTCTTCTCTATCAAGTTTTGAAGAAGATATGTCTTCAGATGAAGAATGCAATAACAATGAGGAAAATGAATATAGTCTTCGATCTAAGGAAAGACTAACTACTTCTAGACCCCCAAATGTTATTACTGATCCATCTACTAAGAGAAAAGCTTTTGAGCCAAATAGAAGAGATAAGAATAAAGGTAAAGATAATCAAGTAGAGAAAAGCACTCCAAATCAGTCTTTTAATAAATGGATAAAGAAACCAAGCTTTATTGGTGATGGAGAGTATGATTTGATTGAAGACCTTAAACATGTCAAGGCCAATATTAGCTTTTATCAGTTGCTTCAAATAGGAGATCAGCAAAGACAGGCTTTAGAGTTCATTAAAGGTAAAAGGAGAGTTAGAGAATCAAAGTTAAGTTATGTGTCTAATAATGATGAGAAATTAAAGACCTCGTATGATAAGGAAGCTTCTCCTTTCCTTTTGACAATGAAATTAAAGGATAAATACTTACACAATTGTTTGATTGATTCTGGAGCTACATCAACTATAATGCCATTGTCTATATGTAAGAAACTTGGTTTGATTCCTGAAAAATCAAATAAAAAGATTGTTCAAGTGGATAAAAGTAGAGTAAGGATTGTGGGTCAATTA
Organism: Gnetum montanum; assembly: GCA_015680685.1. NCBI lineage: Eukaryota > Viridiplantae > Streptophyta > Gnetopsida > Gnetales > Gnetaceae > Gnetum > Gnetum montanum. The sequence continues at coordinate 627,000 of MNCI01005867.1, forward strand.
CCAAATGTCCTATTGGAAATTACTTCTGAACCCCACGTCAAAAGTAGAGTAACTATTCAAGTGGCAGATATACCATATTCGCATAGTCTCTTATTGAGTAGAAGTTGGAGCAAGAATTTCTCAAGTTACATATCAACAGATTATTCTCACATGTGGCTACCTTGGAAAGGAGAACTAAATCAAATATACATCTATAGTGAACATTTGATGATTGATAACATTACTTCAAATGGAAAAAGTAAAATGGTTGAAAAAGAAGGTGTTGAAAACAAAATTTGTACACTCCAAGAAAATTATAGTTCTAAAAAAGAACACTTAAAGAATGAGGATAAATGGAAGTTATACTTTGATGATTCATGTAATTTAAAAGGTGTAGGAGTCGGTGTAGTTATATTCAGAAATGATTCACCTGAAATTCTTAAGGTAATTCATCTATCTTTCCCTTGTACTAACAACAAAGCTGAGTATGAAGCTTTATGTATTGGTATAAGAATAGCTCTAGAAAAAAAGATCAGAGTAATCACTATAAAAGGAGACTCAAGATTAGTTTGTGAACAAGTAAAGGGTAACTGTGTAGTAAAGAGCTCATTCTTAAGACCTTATAAGCAACTTCCTTGTAAAATGTTAGATTAGTTTCAACATTGCCAAATAGAGCATATAAATAGAGCAGAGAATCTTATAGCAGATGATCTGGCCAAGGCATCTTCAGCATTGGATATGCAAATAATAGAAAGTTACAAGGATGTCATGATTGAAGAAGAACATCAGCCATCAGTACCAGATAATATAAGACATTTTCAAGTATTTGAAGATGATGATCAAGTACTAAGATTTATGAAAAAAAATAAGAATTTGAGGGTTAAGTGATACCTGAAACGTCATCACACTCCAAAGCTAATTTCATTCCAAAAAGGATGATTGACTTGGAACATGAGTTTAAGAAAAATTTACTTACTGGAAAGGATATACAAAACCTAGATAGTCAAGCTTTCGAGGTAGTGAATTTTGGATTAGATAGGATGCCAAAGATGTTGAATGTTACAAAGGGAAAAGATTCGAGTTTCAAGAAAAATTTGTTAACATGTCTAAGAAATAATTTGGACAATTTTGCTTGGTCTTATGATGATCTTAAAGCTTTTAGACCAGATGTGATGACACATAAAATTACTTTAATAGAAGGTTGTAAAATAGTCAAGCAAAAACAAAGAAAATTTAATGCATCATTTGAACCAGCTATGGAAGCTAAAATCAAGAAGTTGTTACAAGCACAAATCATATATTTAGTACGATATTCAACATGGCTTGCTAACCTTGTTCCAGTGAGAAAGAAAAATGGTGTTATAAGGCTTTGTGTACACTTTAGAAATCTGAATGATGCCTCAAAAAAAGATAAGTATCCACTTCCAAGAATTAATGAGATGCTGATTAAAGTCTTAGGTTGTCAAGTATATTCTTTCTTAGATGGTTTCTTAGGTTATAATCAAATCATGGTAGATAAGAATGATAGATACAAAACAACATTTATCACCAAATGGGGAACTTTCACTTACCAAAGAATGCCATTTGAATTGTCAAACGCTGGAGCTACTTTCCAAAGAGCAATGGATTTAGTATTTAAGGATTTACTAGGAAAATTCGTGGTGGTTTATTTGGATAATATTACAATATTCTCAAGAAAAAAAGAAAATCATATTAATCATCTTCAGCAAGTTTTTGACAGATGTTGTGAGTTTGGTATTTCATTAAATCCTAAGAAGTGTATCTTCGGGGTTAAATCTAAAAGCTTATTAGGCCATGTGATATGTCAAGAAGGGATTGCCATGGACAATTCCTGAATCCAAGCAGTATAGAATATTGAGCATCCCACAAGTAAAAAATCTCTTAGATCTTTCTTTGGGAAGATAAACTTTGTGAAAAAGTTCATCCCCGGGTTTACTGAAATTACCAAGCCTTTGATGCATATGCTAAAAAAGGATGTCCAAGTAGAGAAAACACCAAAATCAGAGAGAGCTTTATCAGAAATTAAAATTGCTATACAAGAGGCTCCATATTTGGTGAAGCTAGGCTAAAAGAGGATTTTTGGTTATATTCTTTTGCTTCAAATGATTCTATCACTGCCATTTTAACACAAAAAGATGATGAAGGTCAAGATGAACCAATTGAATTTTTTGGGTATTAGTTGAAAGGTTCAGAATTAAATTATTCAGACTTAGAGAAACAAACGTTTGCAGTCATCAAAGCACTTCAACATTTTAAATATTATTTGGAAAGTTCATTAGTCCACATTATGCTAATGGAACCTGCAGTCAAGCGATTCCTAGCCCAAAATGAGATTGGATTAAAAAAAGGAAAATGGCTTATAAAGTTGCAAAGTTTCATATTTTCATTGGAAATATGCAAAACAATTAGGGGAATGGGATTAGCCAAGTTAATGACTAGAGAAAATGAAGTATGTACACTTGACACCCATGAAGAGAATTGGTATGATGAAATTCTCAAATTTCTTAATACAAGGAAAATCTCAAATAATTTAACTGCAAAGTCAAAAGAGAGCTTTCTTCAAAAGAGCACGAAGATTCATTGTTAAAGATGGTATATTATATAGAAAATATTTTCGAGGGGTTTTATTGGAATGTGTTCATAATGATCAAATTAGTTTCATTTTGAACAATTTCATGATCATTTGAATTTATTTTATGAATCCTCTAAGTTGACTATGCAACATATACTTCGATATGGATATTACTAGCCTTCCATGTATTAGAACATTAGTTCAAAGATTCAAAAATGCTATAAATGTCAAATTCATGGGCCCAAGATTAAAAGGGATAGAGCCCCTTTAAAGCCAGTAGTTGCAGATAGACCATTTCAGCAATGGGATTTGGATTTTATTGGTAGAATTACTCCTTCAAGAGCTAGACACAAGTTTATTCTCACGGCAACTGATTATTTCAATAAATGGTCTGAAGCAATGGCTCTAAGAGGAAGTTCAACATCAGATGTGATTAAGTTTTTAGAAGATCAAATTCTAAGTAGATTTAGTCTACCCGAAGTGTTAGTGTTAGACAACGGACCCGCCTTCAAATCTAAAGAGTTTATCAAATGGGCATCAGAAAAATCTATTTTCTTATTTTCCTCATCAAACTATTATCCTTAAGGAAATGGCCCAGTAGAATCCACCAATAAAAAGCTTATCGCTTATATCAAGAAATTGATGGATGGGAATCTAGGAAATTGGATAAATTACCTACAATCCACGTTATGGTCAAATCGAATTAGATTCAAGAGAGCTATTGGGACATCACCGTATAACTTAGTTTATGGTTTGCCAGCAAGAATTACAAATAAGATTGTAAGCTTAGCTTCTGAATTTGTACAAAGATATAGTGAAAAAATTGATAAAGATAGAAGTTTCATGACTTTGCTTATTAAAAGAGAAGCTGAAGTAGATAAAGCAAAGGATAATTTATTATAGAATACCTCTCAAGTTATAAGATGGTTTGATAGGAAAGCTCTGAAAAGAACTTTCAAGATAGGGGACCTTGTCCTATTATGGAATATGAAAAAACCGAATAAATTTACACTGACGTGGATTGGTCCATTTCAAATTACAAAGCAATTGTCAGAGGATATTTACAAATTATCAACTTTGGATGACATGGAATTGCAATTTCTATATAATGTTTTGCATATAAAAAATTATTTTGGACAATTGCATACAGCTTTAAGATATCCTTACACAAAGTAATATATATATATACTATTAGATATAATATTACTAGGAGTATAGTATTAATTATTATGTTAATTATGCTATTGGTATATAGTTAGATAAGTAGATAGTATATTATAATAATAAATTTATTTAGGATAAATTTATTTAAATTATAAAATAGTTTAATAATTTAATTCCTACAAGTGAGACAAGTGGAAGCTTACAAGTGTGACAAGTGAAAGAGATGACTCATCAACCACTTAGTGGGAAGTTGTTTCAATTAAGTGAAGATTTTGAAAAGTGGGTAGAATGTGCAAAAAGAGAGAAAATTGGTTGAAGACTCTTGGAGGGAATTGTTGACATCCATTATCTAGCCAAAATAGAGTCTGGTACGTGATAGTTTACGCAGCAATTTTTTGGGTAGCATAGTAGGATTGTCTTGAAGAAATTGCTTATTTGAGCCTTGGAAGTTTGAACAATTCATAGTTATTGAATTTGGAATAACTTTATTGTGAAGTGTTTACTCGTATCATTTTACCTTGTTTAAACATTTGAGATCTTTACACAAATCTTCTTTCTTTTTCTCTTCTTTCTATTTCCATTGAATCTTGCTCTATTTCTAGTTTTCTTGTGGAACTATTTCTTTCTCTGGGGAAAATTAGAAGTAGATTCGTAGAGTTGTGCTCAAATTTTTTTGCAAAACGTTTTTTGTTACAAGTAGGTATTATAAGGACCGCAAAGACTAGGCAATTGAATAGAATAAGAACGCTCAACAACTCACAGTACTTTGCAAAGTTAGCTGAACCTCTTTAAGATAAGTCATTTATAGTTTTATACACAACCCAATCGTATCATTTTTCACAACAGCACACCGCAATAGCACACACACATACTCACATTAACTACTGAGTCTATTTGGAGGTATCTGGGCCTTAGTGTTGCCAGAGACCAGAAAGCACCTAAATCCTATTTGAGGACACTCGTTGGTAGTCGCGTCCCAAATGGTCGCCAATAGTGGGCAAATGCATATGTGTCCAATATGGCCTGCCAATCAATGTGTTGAGCACTGAAAGTGTTGATTTGGGCCTTGGCCATATAGATCTCTTTTTCTATGACTTACTTGTACATCCCCACCTGGTCTCTGAAATGCTCCTTTAACTTTTCATGCTGCTTGGCCTCATTTTGCCATGCGCTTATTTCAATGGTCATCTTCTGATAGATTGCGCTTACCTCCTCCATTGAGAGGATTCGATTCTCTTTGGCCAAGCGGTTCATGTCTTGGTTAACCCTAACCAACTACTCTTGTAATTGCTAAAATTTTTTCTCGAGAACATTCTTTTGTTTCTCCACAATGGTCAACCGAAGATTGTCAATAGTGAGTTTTTTATTCTCTTCTTGTAAGGCTCTGAGTGCCTTGGCATGCGTGTAGGTTTGCACTTGTGCCTTGGAGTATCCCAATCAACCTTCTCCTTCTCCTCCACCACTCTTTTATTGTTTTCCAATATTTTATTGAGTTGCTCCATCTATGGGAATGAATTGAGATGGGTCCCACTATGTAGCTTGCAGGGTAACGAGCCTTTCTTGGAGTCTTGCCAACTTCGTCTCCACATGCTTGGCCCTGATCTCTGCCATGACCAACCTTCCTTTGGTGGAGATGAGGTCTGATTGTGTTGTTGTTACATCTTGTGGGATTTCGAACAAGGACATCATTACTTGTCCTATCTATAGTAACTGATCAAGAATATTCTCATGCTCCGCATGAGTCATTGAGGGATCAGCCAGAGTTTGAGCATCGCGTGCTCCTATGAAATTCATTGGTGGAATAACAGGGACGTAGAAGGATTCCTTGATGTGGTCTATGACCACTTTTGTGGCTCCCACTACATCTTGGTGTTGCATGACCACCACTATGGCCCCTTCACCTGTTTCCAATTGCACCTGGAAAGACACAACATTCCTTGAAATCTGTTGTAACCAATGGGTCTCCCCTCCTCCTGTTTGGATGGACACCTCACCTTGTGTGCGATCAATAGAAACTATGGACTATACGGTGTCTTCGATGACTCAGAAGAGATTAGCATCATCATGACTTCCCCAAATGACCATCTCAGTGATGGCCCTGAGATGGCTCATCGACGATCAATGATCCTACGATGGTGGTGACCGTTGGTCTTGCTAGCTCATGTTGGGCTCTACTGGTTGTTGACTGGGCCCTGTGCTTGGGAGTTGGCTAGGCCCTACAGTTTTAGTTGTAGTGGGCCCCACCATCTATTCTTGCTCTGACTCTAGTGTCTCACTAGCACTCTTCCTTTGGGCTGGTGGCTTTAGTAGTTTAGTGAACAAAGCATTTTGTGCTCTTCAGGGAACGTCATTGGTGTACCCCAAAATACCAACACGTTTGCACAACTTTCTGATGAGACAAGGGAAGGGCAACATGAACTTCCCTGTCTTGCATTCTTCAAACCGCCTCAAGATCTCCATGAGATATAGATGAGAAAGGTTAGGATTAACCTTTCTCATCAATATCGCACTTCCTCTTGTCGCATATGTTGAAATTTTGTTTAATACTCTTGTGAGGAAGATGTGATAAGTACTAATCTTGAATTATATCCTTTCTTCCACCATCAACTCTCCATATGTCTTGTCCTCTTTGTCGTACGTCCTACCCAACTAGACTCTTCGTGCATCAGCATTGGAATGAGTGGACAGGTGAGCAACTTTTGGCCCTGTATTCGGAAGGTTCAACACTTCTGAGATGGCCTTGGCATAAAAATCTACAGACACAGCACAAATGTAAACTGTGGTACCTTCTTCTTTATTATGCCAAAATTGATATGTTTCTCCTAAGTACCAAGCACCACTTTTAGAGAGGACGGGCCATAATGGGGACCCTTTGAGTTGGTCCCTAACAACCTCAAGAGCAAATTTTGTGAAAGGTCTGAAGTTTAATTTCATGATCATAGCTCCCAACGTGGACCTTTCTTGGATAGCATGAACACACTTTGGGGACAATGTGAGGTGTTGTCCCTATTCAAGCGCTTCAATAGCTCCTCCTTTTGCCTATTCTGACTGCACAGTAGCAGAAATCTCTTGATGGATGCTAAATGATCACACCTCCTGCTCTGCATGTTGTTTAGATGATGCTTGTCCTCTACCTCTCCTGGGTCACTTGGACACACCTTGAGAGGGTCCTTCTTATTGTCCATGTTTAGGGACCATCTACAATCACACGAGGCTAACCATTAATAAGGTTGTTTACAAAATTTAAGTTATAACTTACTTCTACCTTAATAAATTCGTTTCTTATTTCATGTGATCCAGAGTTTAAAAATCTTGTGGAAATGTCCTCTAAAAGTTTTAATATTGGGCCCCTAATTTGATTAGGTCGCTTTAAAATTTAATTTCCTGGTGTAGGTGAGGAGATAAGATTGTTTTTACCACATGTTTATCATCATTTTTTGTTTTCTTTATAATCAATTACCCTTTATAGCATCCTTTGGGTGATGATGAATTCCAAAAAATTTATGCACAATTTGGAGTGTACCCCTCCCCCACAACTAAGTTGAACACTCCAAGTTCAAGTAGGTTCTTTCAAAATAAGAATCGAAGCGCTAGCAAGTTAGTTATAACTATTGGAACAAAAGGTGCGCAAGTTGGGAGTCGTAGCAGAAAATTTGAAAATTACCCCCCCCCCCCCCCCCCCCCCCCCCNTGAAAATGATGTTGATGTGCATGCGAGGGGTCCATATATATAGTTTTGTTTGATGCGATATCATGTATGCGATAGCGCAGCCCCGATATTGCATCGGATACTTAGAAAAATTGATAAATTTCTAAAATTATAAACTCAAAAATGAAGGACTTGAAGTCAGTGTGAAAGGTTCAGGGTAATATTAAATAGTCCTGAAGGCACAAAAGGTATAATGGTCTAGAATTTGGCAATGGAATACATGAATTGGATGAGGAGAAAGGACATGTTTCAGTACATAGGAACATTTGAACTAGAAGGATGATGAGGGAAAGAGTATTATAATCCTTGGAGTGTATAAAATGATGTGATGGTAATGTGTTATGAGTGTAGATTACAAGGGTTACGCAAGTGGGTCCTCTCCAAAGTAGGTTCCAACCTATAATGCCCTTGCATAACCACACCCTAAAATGTCCATAGGTATTAGAAGGATTAAATGTAATCCACACCAGTTCCACAAAACACACACATGTAGATACCACCGTGATGAGGTGTGAATTCAATGCTACATAAGATGCAAGCCACAAATTCATGAACAACGAGATGAGATGAATTGTAGAAGGGATTGCAGATTGGGACATGAGGTAATTGACCTAGGGAACAATGAATCTTGAGTGTAGAATATGATTAATGTGTCATTAGCCCATTGCTCCAAAATGAAGACCAAGTCCATTCCTTCGATCAGCGACATCGTATTGCTTCATTTGATGATGGACATTCATAAGAGGATCATGATAGCAAGGTGTACGATCTCTTGGCGTTTCATTCAAGGGAGTGATTCAAATTTGTGTGTGGCACTTTTTCTTGATTTCTTCTTCTTTTCTCTTCTTTTCTTTTTTTGATTCTTTCTTCTTTTCTTTTCTCTCTTGTTTTTGAATGCATAATCTAGAGAAGCCACCTACCTTCAGGCATGGATGCATGTCTTTCCAATGGGACCCCCTAGAATAGCATTGAGTTTTCTTGATTGAGTGCCTTTATTACTCTTACTCTCATTTTTCGTTAGATCTACAAGGATCTTAGTACACCCAGGCTGCATGATAACTCCTATAGATGCCACCAAAGAGAATCCACAAGTCCCCTTGATGTTACTCCCTGATCATTCCCTCTTGGTCCATCCTTCTTCGCTCTGGGTATAATGAGCACAAAATTACTTTAAGTTTTAATGATGTCAAGAATATCATCGAACCTAGAGTAGAACCTCTTGTTAATAGAACAGGTGGGTGGATGTGATGGGCTCACTATCCAAGTAATTAGTCACTTGAGACTTGATAGCATAGAACAACACCTCAACCAACGAGTCACATGAGTGTTTTATTAATAGATGAGATTACCCATAAAAAGATAAAATAATAAATAAAAAATGAACCAGCCAATAGAAAGATAAAACAAAAAATTGAAAGATGAAAAACTGGAAAACAAAAAATTGTAAAATTAAAGAAAAGGAAAAACATTTATTAATTGTATTTATTAGAATGAGGGATATCCCCCATAACTAAACTTTTGATCATAGCGAAAATTAATAAATGGAAGGGTTGGATCCATGTATTTCGGAAATATTGGGACCTGGTCATATCCAAACCACTAGGTGTCTTTTGATGTCGTGGTTGGAATATACCCAAATTGGGGTGCACACACTCTATTAAAGTTGACATGGTGGGGCAAGTTAGAAGATGAGTTTAATTGATACGGAGTTGACCCACTATGGCACCCTTGACCATAAGATGGTATGTAAGGATCGATATGTCTCCCTATGTGGCTATATTCATTAGGTCGCATAGTTGTTGAGTTGGAGGATACAGTGGTTTTGGAGTTGAGATGTCCCTTTCTATGATCACGTCTAAAGAAGGAACACCTATGATGTTGTGGAGGATTCCCACTGTGATTGATAGTAGAAGCACAAGTAACGTTCGTGGGTTGGTGCTGTGGTGCAAACCCTTCGAGTACAATTGGTGGCGATGTAGAAGGAGGTGAAAGATAAGAATGTTGAAATTGAGGAGAAGTGTAAGGCACCCAAGGTGGTGGTCCTATTGGCGAGGATATGGGTTGATGATATTGAGGAGAATAATATGAATGTGGTGAGCTAGAAGATGTTGACCCAATTGGGGAAACAGGATGCTGAACCTAATAAGCGCTTGGGTTCGGATGATATGAAGGGTGTAACCAGTTTGGAGGTGGCTCCCCCCACAATTGGGATTGTTGCCACTGTGATCAAACACAGTATTTCTGTACGAACTTTAGATGTAACATTCTTTCCCAATGCTCCTAAAAATGTGACAAGATTGGACATTGACCCTTGGGATGATCATATAGGCAAATGTTACATTGATATGTATGATTGGTAGTTAAGTTCTTATTCTCTTCAACCCTTCTTTCCGATTGTCTAAAGGTGTTTTATCCTGTTTCTTGGGTTTTCATAGTTCTACCTCTAATAGCGTTGGTATATTCTCCACATTTTTCATGCATCCATTCTATCATCTTATTGATCTTTGCCTCAATTTCATCTAATGATTGTAGTACTGGAAAAGATGATTCCTCCTCCTTGGGGTGAGTTGATTTCTCCTCTTCATTATCATGGGTCCTTGTTGATTTAAGGTTTTGGACCTATTGAGATTTTTCAACATTCTCCCACTTAGCCATTTCTCCTTCTTCTTTTGCTACCTGCTTAATAAGCTCTTAGACTTGATGGGTCCAAAGTTCATATAGTTGACCTCAGGCATACATCCCTAGGGTCTCCCTTGTTTCATTACAGAGCCCATCTATGATATGGTACATTAGCCTTCCCTCGAAGAAGCCATGGCCTGGGTAGTTATTTAATAGTGCATAATATCTTTCTAAGACCATGTTCAAGGGTTCATGTTGCGTGTGTTTCCACTCTTAGATTTTTCTCCTCAAGGTTGACACTCTCGCATAGGTTTGATATCTTTCATTAAATAGTTCTACCATTGTCAGCCAACGTCGAATTGATTTTGGTTTTAACAACCTATACCACACTTTTGCTTGGCCAATGAGTGTCATAGGAAAGAGCTTAAGCTTTTGCCACCCATTATCAATATTTTTCCATACACAGGCATTGTAGAAGGCTTGTAGATGATGTTGCAGATCTAAATCATAACCTCCAAAAAACTTAGGAAAGTTGTTTAAGTCAAGCCTGGGTAGACGGCTTTCCTTGTAATGCCTACAGGATATTCAAACAACCTCTTGTATAGGCATTACACTCTTAGTGGCCAGCAGGGGTTCATTGTCACTAAGTGGGTTGTGATTTTGTGCGTTGGGACAATGTTGTCCTTGTTCATGTTGGCGTTCCCGATTTTCTTTATGAGCTCGATTTTTAGTTCTATGCTGATTCCTTGAAAGATAGTCATCCGTGTCACAATCTAACATTGAAGGAGTAGAGGAAGAGAGGGAACTGTAAAACTTGTTATAACTTTTGTAAGTCTTCCAATCATTCCCAAATAAGTTCTTGTTAGTTATTGAGAAGGTCCTAGGCCTTTCAGGCCTCCTCATTCTATGGGATGTCTCATCCTTACTAGAGGTGTCAGAGTTGGATGACAAAAGTCTTTGAGTATCGTTGGGGTGTTCATGAACGTAGGGAACTCCTGCATAAGGTTGAGTACTCCAAACTTTATATTCATCATCATATAATTTGTTGGTTCTCCAATGAATGTCTTTACTCATTGTTGCGTTGTCAAAGTCTTGTAAGAGAGACATTGTTGTGAACCGTGTGTGACTTAATTAAAATTAATCTTTTTCTAAGAGATATATCATGAATACTTTGTTACAGTAATCTTTTATGATATAACTAATATAAATAGCTAGCATCGTCCCTAGCAATGGTGCCAATGATGAGTGGTGAGGTACCCCTACACTCAACCATACCAATACGAGCGTTTCACGCACGATCCGATTGAACTCCGCAGACAGGCTAGTTGTGGTATCTAGATAGTTACTCGTTGATCGCAGTTCACTATCTTCCCACCTGGACTAGTATTTGCTTTGTCACATATGGTTTAGTCCAGGGTGAGGTGTATGATGCAGTCCTAAACTAGTGCTACTCCTAGAGGCAATGGAAAATAACTTGTTAAGCTAAGAGAAAAAGGATGAATAGAGTCTAAGCTAGCCTAACTGCAATGAGCATCCATCCCTTAATCATCCGTACACATCTTGGACCTCGTGTACTATTGCTGGGATTACCAAGCACATGTCCTAGGTACGCTACTAGGATACCAAGTAGTCACACTTAAATGCTCATGATTAAGTCGTACCCATTTCGTGTTTACTAACAGGGATAGGAGAGGAAGGTAGAGAGAGATTAAATATGAAAGCAATAAATAACAGTTAAATAATTAAACTAAGTGAATTCTACAATGATGAAGTAATCTCGATCTTTATTTTTGGTCATGTGCATGTCCAAGTACATCACAGTCAAATGAAGGTGTCAGACAATTACAATCATCACACTACGGGCATGCACTAGGGAAAAAGGGTTGAGAAGAACTAAAAATAAAAGCTAACTTCTAAAATGAACTACTGACTAACTCTAAAAACTGACTCCCAACTCCTTGCACCTACATGTGTATTTATAGGCCTGCACAAGAGTCATGATATCGTGCATCCGATATCACTAGCCAAGCCGTGATATCGCGTACCCAATATCGCATACACGATATCACAAGTCCGACATCGGAGCCTAATGAATCACGATTCATCAATGTCAAATGCTTGCAAAATAACGAGCCATCTTATCATCCTGGGACTAATTGCTAGTTTGTTCATGAGAAATTGGATGGCACTGTGATCAATATGAACATAAATTTAGTATCTAATCACATAATATCTAACCTTTTCAAGTGTGTACACCATGACCATTAGCTCCTTTTCTATTATGGTGTAGTTCAGTTGTGCTCCAGTGATGCTTCTACTAGCACAGTGTATATAATTGAAAGCATCAATCATATACTGCACCAAGCATATAATTGAAAGCATCGATCATGATGTGAAAAGGCCTAGACCACTCTAGAGCTTGAAGGATTGGTGTCTCGACTAGTTTCTATTTTAGAGCTTCAAACGCCTTCTCACATGACTCTATCCATTCGAAGGATGCATCCTTCTTAGTGAGTTTCACAAACAGTTTTTCTATCTTTGAAAAACTTTCTATAAATCTTCTATAATATCCTATGTGGTCCAAGAATGATCATACATATTTTAATGTTCGTGATCTTTGAGTGATATTTTGTATGATTCAAATCTTTTTAGGATCTACCTCTATGCCTTTCTTAGAGACTTTATGTCCCAACACTATGCCATCCTGAACCATGAGGTGGCTTTTCTAACAATTAAGCTTGAGATTGGTTTCCACACATCTCTTCAGTGCCTGCTCCAACTGATCGAGTGCTTGCTTGAAATTGAGCCCGTATGTCAAAAAATCATCCATAAATACTTCAACACCATTTTCACTCTATTTCTATAAGATACTAAGCACAAGTCATTGGAACATAGCAGACACATTGCAAAGACCACATGGCATCTACTTGTAGGCACATGTTTCCCATGGATTGGTGAACATTATTTTTTCCTGGTCTTCAGGTGCAATGCGGATCTAATTGTATTTGTTGTATTCATTTAGAAAAATGTACTATTCATGTCCTATGATGGTGTCTAGGACTTGACTAAAAAATGGTAGAGGGAAGTGATCCTTAAAGGTAGCAAAGTTCAACATTCAGAAATCAATGCACACTCGCCACTTGCCCCCCTTCTTTGGAACAATCACTAAGGGACTGACCCATTCACTATCTATAACAGGATAGATGAATCCTATCTTTAGCCATTTCTCTAACTCTTACTTGACTATTTCTTTTAATTTAGGATTGAACCTCTATTGAGGTTAGCATCATGATTTGACTACAGAATTAGTATATATCCAATGTTGACAAATTCTTAGATCAATTCCCATGATCTCATCATAAGACCACACAAATGTTGTAGGCCATCTATTAATCACTTTCAATAAATTTTGCTTTTGTTTTTCTTTTAGGTTGGTATTGATTATTACTGGCCTTTTGTTATTTAGGAAAGAATATTCTAGTTTTGCTAATAGGGCCTTTAATTCTAGTGGTTCTGGCTCCATGGTGTATGGGATCTATAGTTGTCCCCATTTTGTCTCTTCTTCTTGACTCATTTATGGGTAGGAGTGTCTTTTTCTTAATTGTTCTAACTTATCAGCTTCTTTAATGTAGGCACTAATAATTTGTTCTACTAGTTCCATGTACTTCTGTGATTGAGTTTCTTTATCTGTGACCAGTCACTAGATGCTTTCTTGTTGTGTGGGTGCTTCATGTAGACATTTTTGCATACATATTTCTTCTACACATTTATTGCATGCCCTAGTATCTTCTCATTTGATAGCCCATATTCTTCGCTCACAATTACATCCATTATTGTTGTATGTGATACATGGAATTCTACATTTTTGTATAAACCAGCTTTATCTTCCTTGGAAATCTTCAAGAACAAGTCACGAATCCCAAGCTTAGCATCGATAGTGCTAAGCCAAGTTCTTTCCCTAGTAATTGGAAATTCTCCCTTATTTTTACTGACATGGATTACCAAAAAATCTACAAGGTAAAACCAACTACTAATGGTTGTAATCACATCATCCACTTACCCTAGTGGAACTATGATTGACTGGTCTACAAGCTCTAACCGAATATTACTCTTCTTTAACGATGGTAGATTCCAGGCCTGATACATGTATTGTGAGATCAAGTTTATACCTGTCTCTAAATCAAGTAGAGCCTTGCATGATTTCTGTCTTGCTATCTAAAGGTAAACTAAGGAACTTCTTGGATCAATTCACTTTTATGGAAGGGTTCCTACCTTTATCCAATGAGTGATTGTTTGAGTAAGCATGACAGTCGTGAAATTTGGGTTTGACAAAGATGAAAGCTTGTTGTGTTGAGGAGGATTAGATGTAGATGGGGTGGAAGTAGACATGTTCCCCATCTGTCGAACCTTTTTAGGGCTCATTCAGAAGAACGATCATTTCTTGGGTTGTGATTCGCATGTGATCACCTCCTCTTACTTGTAATTGACCTTGTACTTTTCTGCTATGGTTGTGATGATAGTTCCCCCTACATGACAGGAGATGACACTAGTGGTAAAGGATTTAGATGTTGATTTGAAGAACCAGCTGTCGATGGATGCATGTACGAGTTTGGATTTGTCCTTGGCAGCGTTGGTCTATGGTACTTTGTTAGATAGTATTGTGGAGTTTGGAGGTGGTGGCATGGCCCATGATTGGGATTGTTGCCACTACTAATAGTACTACTCTTGTGGTTGTGACAAACCTCTACTACGATAGTATGTTGGTTGGAAGTTTTGCGTATAGTTACCTTATGGATAAGGTAACCATTTGGGCATCTATTTCTTAACAAATTTGGAATTACATGCATATGCCCTTGTTTCCTATAAGTGTGCCATTATGGGACAACATTCCTTGGGATGTTCTTACTGGCACACAACACATCCTTTCTCTTCTTCAGAACTTGTGTTCAAACACCAAGCCACTGAAGCTACTTCGTCCTTTAATCCAAAATCTCTCTTCTTTTTCTTATCTTTGCCTTTGGCAAGTGCTTACTATGTTCTCTCTTTCACAATCTTCAATGTTGTTGCAAATTTTTCATGAATTGAGTCCCACATTTTCTCTACCTTTGCAGTTATGTTAGTTACAGATTTTTGAATTGGTAAAGTCTTTTGTTGAATTACCTAATCTAACGTTTCTTCCTCCTGTGTGTCACAAACTTGTGCATCTTTTTTCTTGATGGAAGGGTCTCTATTATATTCTTCCACTAATTCCCTCTTTCTTAACTCACCTTCTTACTTCGCCACTTGGTCAACCAGTGTTTGGATTTGATGGAAAATCATTTCAAATAATCAGTCAAGGATCTCTCTAGTTTTGTTCCGTAACCCATCTACAATGTGTCTTAGCTGTTCCTGTTGTGAGAATCCATAGCCTAGACATCTATGCAATAGTGAACAATACTTATCCATTCCTGCATCAAGGGTTGCATGAGGTCCTTGGTTCCATCCTTGGATTTTTTTCCTCAAATTGGAAACTTGTGAGTAGGTTTGATATTTTTCATTGAAGATATTGAGCATGGTACTCCAACTTCTAATCGATTCAGGTTCAAGTGATCTGTACTAGCTCTCAACCTCTTTCACAAGTATTCGTGACAACAAATTAAACTTCTACTAATCACTTTCAATGTTTTGTAGGGTGTAGGCATCATGGAATGTTTGAAGGTGGTGTTGTGGATTAGCGTTATAACCACCCTCAAATCTTAGCCTTTTATTCATATCAAACCACTTGCTACAATTTTCCCTCACATGCCTAGTTGGTATATGTATAGTGATGAGCGACAAGGTACCCCTACGCCCAACCATACGAATCACGAAGTGTTCACATTCAACTTAGTCAAATTCTGTGGACTTTGTAATTTCCAGTGCACTAGTACTTTAGGAAGTGAATTTAGCCTTAAGGTCAATCGTTGTCCTCCCAATTACACTTGTGATGTACATTGGTATGGTTAAGTGTAACTGAGGCATCTGATTTTTATCATTTTGTATTTTATATTTTGGGTGCTCAAAATGTAGGTAAAAGGAATTTGATTAACTAATCTAAATTAATTAATTAACTACCATTTAACTAATCCTAACATAAGTATCCATTTCCACTTTCCATACATGTCCTATACCCATGTATATGCTACTAAGTGACCAAGTGCTACGCTATTGGGTGTACTAAGCAATAATGCTATTGGGATTACCAAGTGAATATGTGTTACGCTCAAAGCAATCGTACTTATGTGTGTAATCTACCTCGCTTAATTGTCTCATAAACGTAATAATTGGAAAATATTTAATAGCTAATTGAAAACATTTAATAAATAATTGGGAATAGTAAATGCATAAATAAAATAACTAATCTATCCAAAGTGCTGCAAGGTTTATTAGAAAGATCATCTTTATTGCCGCACACACTATCGTGCTTAGGTACAACAATGATCGAATAAAGATCCATACACTCAATGACTCCTGTTGTGGGCACTCGAGGAAAAAATTCTAACTTTCGAATAGAAAAAATGCAAGAGCTTCACTACTACTAAAATTTGGATTGTCATACATGCCGCTAGTAGGCATGTATTTATAGGTGACAAACAAACACTATGTCGATAAGGCCTCATCAACGTAGCCAACCCAAAACTGAATGAAAATTCATCCTCGAGTTCTTTTACAAAATTGGGAAGATATGAGATTATTGATTAACTTTTCTTCAATAAAACAAACTTGACTAACTTGACAAAAAATGGAGTGCCTGGGTGTATGGATCAACACATTACAAAAAATGGTGGTGTTCAGGACACAAAATTGAACACTGTGATACAACTTTTCAAAAATTGAACAATAGGTTCCTTGACAATGTGAACCTTGTTGGAGAAGATCATATAATCCTAGGTGGTGGTGGTTCCTGAGGCTCTGAGGGACCTTCCCGGATTCACGCATTGGCAGTGGTTGAGGTGGCTATGGTTATCCTGCTACTACCACAACTTCAGGTGGGAGGTGGAAAGCATCTAACAGTGCTTTCATTTTTTCCTCCTTACTCCTAAGATCATGCACCGTCCATGTAGCTTCCCCAATGTGGGTTGGAACAGGCACATCCCAAGGACACGGGATTGTTGGAAACAACTCCTTAGCATTACAAAACCAAACAGAAAATTATTTGTGTTCAATGTCAAATGCTCTCACTATGTTCTTCAACTCCTAGTAATCATTCATCCTTCTAGCTAGGTCCTCAATGATAGATCATTGATCTATGAATCATTCTTTGAGAACTTTGAGTTCAGTGTTAGCAGTCTCAAGTTTTTGCTTAGTATCCTTGTGATGTTTGAAGTCAGCCTCATATAATAGATACGAGCTAGCCACTTGTTTCTCCAATTCCGACCATAGCCATTCGACTGCCAACATTGCTAGGTTTGCATAACAAAGATTGGTCAACTCCATATACTCTATCATTTCTTCAATCTACAACTCTTTCAAGCGGATCTCCACTTTGTTGTAGGTGTCAATCCCATCAAGGATGGGTTTCCACATCTCTCTTCCTTGCTAAAGTTGTTGAACAGCTTCATTCACTTTCGCCTTTGCCATCTAGATTTGTTTTTCATTAATTTCCTTTTGCAAGCCAACCTGGTCTTTGTAGTTATTTTTCACTTTTTCAAACTTGAGAGCTTCGTTCTTCCAAGTGGTAATTTCGATGGCAAACTTTTGTCGCAAGGTGTGTACCTCCTCCATTAACAGATTGTAATTCTTTACGACCTTAGT
Source organism: Gnetum montanum (assembly GCA_015680685.1). Taxonomy (NCBI): domain Eukaryota; kingdom Viridiplantae; phylum Streptophyta; class Gnetopsida; order Gnetales; family Gnetaceae; genus Gnetum; species Gnetum montanum. The sequence goes on from MNCI01005867.1 coordinate 644,836, forward strand.
TCAATGTTGACTTTGTCAAGCTGCTCCTGCTGTTAATGAATGAATTCTTGCATTCTATCTCTCTGAGCATCAACATTTCACGAGCAATGATTTTGCACAATCAATGCTTCATTTTCTTGATGCATCTAATTCAAGTTTTTTTTTGATTAAGTGTGTTTCAGCTTCTACCACAGACTGTTTGAAGATAGCCATTACTACTTCCTCCTCAGCCTTTTGAAATCATTCTTGAAGCTATTTGATAACTTCATCTCTTGTCGTTGCTAGGTTGAGGATTACTTGTTCTATAAGTCAAACACTAAGTTCAACAACCTTCATGACCAAGCATTGATTTTGCTCCTGGGTCATTTCTAGTTGCCCCTCCAAAATGATGCATTTGCCCCTTGCATTCAGCAACTCTAACTAGGTTGTAGTGATGTTCTCCGAAAGATCAAAGATGTCTGGAGTCAATTGCTCAGTTCCTACCAATCGTTCCAAAAATTTTTCATGTTGAGTTACATCTAACTTCTTGCTTACCATGCCCGTGGACATCTGCACATCTTGGAGTGAAGATATGTTTGGTACAGATGTCGTGGGTGCATTTAGTGATTTAGCTACATGGTTAGCTACAACTTCTACCGCTATCTCCTGCCCTTGGTATTGCATCACCAAAAAAATTGCCTCTTCACCTTTCTCCAACCTCACCAACAAAGTGGTGACATTCCCAGAGATTTCTAGAAATAGATGATGTGTTGCTAATGACACATCACCTCTTGAGTGTTGGGATCTGACCTCAAAGGTAGCTATGTTCTTTGGGTAGAGAAAATGGAACCACCCCTCTCCATCTAGCTAATTGTTCAAGCCACCTCATTAAGATAACTCATTGTTGGCCAATACACAAATGGATCTACCCCACTTGTTCTTGGTTACTGCTCTTGTTCGCTCAAGTGTTGTTCTTGGATTTTCCATAGATGTTCAAGAGTTGCGTGGGCCTTTGATGTGGTATCCTGAGTAGGTGGCGATGGTGGCAACAACTCCTCTTCTTGAGTGATGGTGTCTTATCTTTCATGATTTGTGCCCACAAGGCCAAGGGAGAATGCCTAAGAGTATCATTAGAATAGCAAATGATGTTTTCCCTTTTGCAAAGTTTTCTGATAAGGCACAGAAAGGGCAAGGTCTTCCTTCCACATTCATTCTCCTTTAAATGCTTCTTGATCTCCAAATAAATCAACTGTGGAAGGTTAACGGAAAATTTCCCACTTAGAGTGATGCATGCTTGAGCGAAGAAAGCAATCACCTTGCTTAGCCTCACTGTAATCTTGAAATAAATCTACTCTGCCATTGTAAGTGCATCATACTCCTTATAGTCCACCCTGTAGCATTGTTGGGTCCACTCCCTTTTACCTCAAGATCACCTTTTGTTGATATCTCTGCCAACTGTGTTCCAATGTTTGGCAACCCTAGTGCTTGTGCGATGGCCTCTACCGAGTAGGACACTTGAATATCCTTGATTTTTATAACAAACCTTGGCCTTCAGCAATTCCAGAAGAGATAAGTCTCTCCCATATGCCACTCCCCATTGGATGTGATGACTAGCCACATGAGAGAGGCTTGCAATTGTGTCTTGACATCCTCTAGAGCTTTCTCCAAAAATGGCCCCAAGTTTATCTTTTGAAGAACTAATCTTTGAATCTCTCGAGACTTGATGATGTCTAGGCAGGCTTGAGTCAGAGTGACCTCAAGCCTTGGCATAGGTCAAGGCACTTCTCCTCGTTGGGATTATTTTGTAGGCACTTCTTCTTCTAGAATCTATCAAACAAATTCCACTTCAGGCTCCTCACAAAGAGGTCCCATTACATGGGTTGCCTCTTGTTGTTCTTAGCCTTGTTCCTACTGGCCCCTTCTAGCTCTAGGTCGTTTCTCCCATGGTTGTGAGGATTCTCCTTCCAGCAAACATTTTTGTTTGGGTGCCATCTGTACTCACAATAGAATCATGGATTAGTAATCATTGTGTAATCTTAAAACAATTAGAATACCTTAACTCTTAAGGGTAGTTACACTTAGCTAAGTTGTGATTATGGCTAATTTAATTAACTTAATTGTTATTTTTATTTATGCCTTATCATTGATAAATCATCCTAGAGATCGTTGGAATGGTTAACTTGGAAAAAGTTGATGTTTATATGTGATTAAGGTTACTAACCCTTGGGGGAGTTCAAAAAAATTTTAGAAACTTGCATCAGAAACCTTAAGGTTTTTGGCCCCCACGATAAAGATCTTACCTCTAGTAAGTGCAAAATTGAAAAACAGAGTGATTTGGACAAACAATTTGAAAGTTATGGACTCTAGAAGGTTTTGGTCTCTGAAAAATTGCAAAAATCCCCATGTGTTATGAGAAAATTGCAAAAAATTCCAAAGTTTCTAGCAGTATATATAGTATTTTTGCACTGCGTCGACGAGGCCTTGTCAATGCAACTATTAACCACTGTTGACTTTTGTTGACTTTGGTCAAACTTTCAAACTACAAGAAATTTTTCGATGAAATTACGATCAAATGAAAGCTTAGAAGACCAAGAATAGTATGAAATCATGAGAAGAGGGCATTGAATTTCATAAATTTGAAAAAATGAAGAAAAAATAATTTAATCGATGAATGTAATAAAAGATTAAGGAGTAGTGAGCGGTTTACACAATGGAAAATATGAAATATAGGATTGTAGCAATGTCAAAGGTAAGGAACCTTAACTAATAAAGCCAAAAGCTATGCAAGTGGGTCCTCCCCATAGCAAGCTCATACCCTTTTTGCCCTTGCATAATCTCAACTAAGGAGTTTGTGGGCCCCATAGTTGATTTAATGATCATGACAAGTTAAGGACCAACCCAGAAGAATCCACTCAAGAAGCCCAATACGTCAAACTAAGACATAGAGCATAACATAGAACCTGACAATGAGGTGAGTTATGGCAACATGGATGGATGATAGAGAAGATGGAATGGAGTTCCAAATTGAGGTCATAAGAAGTCCCTTGTGGAATTGTGGTTAAAATGATCCGAGAAGTTCCATCCTCAGTCCAGACCAAAGTCATCCGCTTTCAGTGACTTCGCATCCCCACTCAAAGACCAATCCATCCACTCAAGACACAAGAGTGTCCCTGCAAGACAACCACTATTTCACAAAGAGGAGAGAGAGGAGTAGGAAGTGAGAGAATGAGAGAGAGGGCCTTAGTTAGAGGGAACCTTCAGGCATAGGTGTATGTCTTTCAAGTTCCATAACTAGTGCTTGTAGCCCTTTTATTTGTTCAAGGGATGTGCTTTGAATTCCCATTGTTTTTTTTCTTGTTTTTTTTTTCTTTTTGAAATGGAAACCACACCATGCAAGGACTTATTTATGTCCGAGGGGTGTGCTTTAAATTTGCATCATTTTTTATTTTTTTTATTTTGAAATGGGAACCACACCATGCAACAATGTTATTTTGACTTTCTTCAGTGGGTGGTATGGAACAGTAAGAAGTTCGCGAAAAACACTCAAGCAAGAAAAGTACAAAGAGTATTGAATCCCCTTGAAGTCATGCTCTTTTCAAACCTTTGGATCCTTCCTAATTTCGAAACTACCTAGGTCACTGATTGATTAAAAAGTTTATTTAATGAAAAGGGACCTCAAATTAACAAGGAAAACCATAGAGTTCATTGGATGGGCGAATGACGTGGACTCACTGCCTGTTCCATGAAAAATAAACCATGTCAAAGTCATCAGACATTAGAATTCAAAAATAGAAACTAGACATTGACAATCACACATTAAGCACAAACCATCATTAGTAAACAGCAACAACAACATTGTGTCCCGTGATAATAAAGCAAATTTATTAGCAAAAATGAGAAAATATCACACTTAATTAAAAGAAACAAAATAAAGCAGAATATATAAAAAAGTGTAAAATAATCAAGAAAGTTAAAGGTACTAAAAATGGTGTAAAATTAGAAAAAATTGAAAATCAAAAATTTGTAAAATCAAAAACGTGAAAAACAAAAAGGTAGAAAAATTGAGAAGCCATGGTAATTGTCAGCACGAATGGCCATCTCCCCCATAATTGAGTTGGAAGGAGGAGATCTGAAAAATAGAACGTGGGTGTCCATCAATTGAGGCGATATCTACACTAGCCTATCTTGGTTCTAGGAAAGGTTTAATTTGTTGGATATTGACCACCTACTTTTTATTTGGACTATCAAGTTTGTAAGTTATCATAGCCCCAGAGGGAAAGGTTTGATCAATTATATAAGGTCCCTCCCACAATGTTTGAAATTTTGCCTTTTGAGGTACATGTGTGGGGTTCCAGTAGAGAACCTTATCTCTTGGTTGAAACTTTACTTTCCTAATACTAAGGTCATGGCATTGCTTGCTGAATGCCTTGTTCACCTCATTCAATGATAAGGCCACTAAGCGATTTTCGTCTAGCACGTTCAGATTGATCAATCTTTTTTTCTGTGCTAGACTTAGGTCAAGTTTTAATTCACAGGTCGTTGAGAGTGTACAGAGCTTAGATTGAATTGGGAGCATTGGAAGTTTTCCGTACACTAACTTGTAGGGAGAATATCCAATAGGAAGTTTCCAAGTTGATCGGTAAGCTCAGAGAGCATCATTAAGTTTTGTGCTCCAATCCTTCTTATATTTGCTAAGGGTTCACGTTAATATTTTCGTAATCTCTTGGTTGGTTACCTTTGCTTGACTGTTGGCTTGGGGGTGGTAAGGTGTTGTTAATTTATGTTCTACCCCCAAGCATTACATTAATTTTCTAAATGTGGCACCTATGAAATGAGTCCCATTATCATAAATTAATGAACGTGACACCCCAAACCTATTTACAATATGTTGTATAAATTTGGCAGCAGTGGATGATGTGCAATCTATAACAACTATCGCTTCAACCCATTTTGTGCAATAGTCAACTGCTATTATAATATACACCTTCCCATTAGACATGGGTGTGATGGGACTCATGAAGTCAACGCCCCATATGTCGAAAGGTTCTAGTGGTTGAATCCACTATTGAGGACCTTCCATACGAGTGGTCATCCCCCCATCATGTTGACAACATTCACAAGACTTGACAAACTAGTGGACATTCCTAAATATTATAAGCCAATAGTATCCTACCATCGGGATTTTTATGGCCATGTGTCTCCCTACATAGTGGCCTCTACAAGGTCCTTCATGAGCATCCTAGAGAACGTGCAATTGATCTTCATCAAGGACATACCAACAGATCAAGCCATCAGCACACACCTTGTAAAGGTGTCCATTAATTTCCATGAAATATTTGACTCAATGAAGAAATTGTTACTTTTTCCTAAAATCTAAGTCTTGTGCCATCTCTTAAGTAAGAAGATATGTGAGGATGCCATTATACCATATTGCTTTTTCAAGCATTCGTTCATTTATTCCTCCAGTAAAGAGGAGTTCGTTTGGAAATTGATCAGAGAGCAAGCTCTCCTTCTCTTTATTATCCCATCTTAAGTGAGAAAGATGGTCAGCAACCACATTCTCAGTCCCTTTTCGATCTACCATAGTAAGATTGAATTCCTGCAAGATCACAAGCCACTGTATAACACGAGGGCTCACCGTTGGCTTATTCATAAGGAAGCGAATTGCACTATGGTTCGTATGTACAAATACCTTATAACCTAGCACATAATGTCTAAACTTTTTTAGTGCATGCACCATTGCCATTAAGTCTTTTTTTGTGGTAGTGTAATTCAATTGTGCCCCCACAATGCTTCTACTCGTGCAGTGGATATAATATGGACGTTTCTTATCGTCCATCTACGTGAGCACTGCTCCCAAAGCATAGTTAGATGCATCTGTCATGATATGAAATGGTTTGGACCAATCAGGTGCTCATAGGATTAGTGTTTCTACAAGTTTCTCTTTTCATTTTTGGAATGTGTTTTCACATTCCTTGGTCCAAACAAAAAGTAAATCTTTCTTTGTAGGTTCTACCAACGACTTTGCAATCTTAGAGAAATTCTCAATAAAGCACCGGTAGTAACCAGTGTGTCCAAGGAATAATCAAACATCTTTAACGGTCTCTGGTTGGCTAGATGACCCTTATCTTTTCTAGGTTTACCTCAATCTCTTTTTGTGAAATTTGGTGCCCTAACACAATGCCTTCTTGGACCATGAGATGGCTCTTTTGCCAGTTGAGTCGTAGGTTTGTCTCAACACATCTCTTCAGTACTTGCTCAAAGGTAGCTCCATAGGTGGAGAATTCATCCATGAAGACTTCAACACCACTACTAATCTATTGTTGAAAGATACTAAGGACCATGTGTTGAAATGTTGTAGGGGCATTGCATAGGCCAAATGGTATCTTACAGTATGTAAAAGTCCCCTAGGGACTCATGAATGTTGTTTTGGCCTAGTCTTCTAGCACAATTTGGATTTGGTTATAGCTACTATAACCATCCAAAAAACTATAATAACAATGCCCAGATATGGTATCTAATACTTGATCCAAAAATGACAAAGGAAAGTGATCCTTAAATGTTGTCATATTTAACAACCTAAAGTCAATGCAAACTCACCATTTACCACCCTTCTTTGGTACAATTATGAGTGGGCTAACCCACTCACTATCTGCGATTGGATAGATAAACCCTGCCTTGAGGAGTTGCTCTATCTCCTCATTAACAATTTACTTCAATTTGGGGTTTACCGCCTCTGCAGCTGCCTTCTAGGATTCATGGCTAGGTCAGTGTAGATGTAGTGTTGGCATATCCTTGGATCGATTCCTGTTAGCTTTGGATATGACCAAGAAAAGGCTATTGACCATTTATTCACCACTTTTAACAACTTTTCTTTTTGTTCAAGAGCAAGTTTGGCATTACTGATGATCAATTTACCATTCTTTAAAAATGCATACTCCATTCCGACTAGTAAAATTTTTATTTCTATAAGCTCCTACTTGAAGTGATCAGGGATTTTCAATTCTTCCCAACAGTTATCATCATCTTCATTAGATAGTTGAGGATGGACTTATTCAATTTTGTCCATACCTTCAACATATGCATAAGTTAAGTTCTCAATTGGCTCCATGCATATTGTGTTGTTATCTAAATTAGCTATCAATCACTGGGTGCCCTCCTACTTTGTGGTTGTTGTGTAAAGACACCGTTGAATATTAATTTCTTGTGCACATTGATTGCATGCCTTAATGTATGTGCTTTTGATTGACCAAATCTTTTACACGCAATTGCACCCATTATCGCTATACGCGATGCATAGAATACGCTTCTTCTTACTCTTTGCTAACTCATTCTCCTTAGATATTTCTAGAGATAGGTTCCTTATACCCATTCGTGCATTGATCGTGCTTAACCAAGCCCTTTCCATAATGATGGGGAGGTCAGTTTTGCAGTTATTCACCTTGATTACTAAAAAATCAATAGGATAGGACCACCCACAAACTGTGGTCACAATGTCCTCTACTAATCCCAAAGGGACCGTAATCGATTGATCTACCAATTCTAGATGGATATTGCTCTTCTTAAGAGGTGGTAGGTTTTAGGCCTTTTACATATCATGGGAGATGAGGTTAACTTCGAAACCAAAGTCAAGAAGAGCCTTGCATGGCTCTTGTCTAGCAATCTGTAGATAGATGAGTGGACTTCCTAAGTCAAATCTTTTTGTAAAAAGGTTGCCAACCTTAATCCAATCAAAAGCAACATGGGTTAACATTACAGTGCAAATCCTAGGCAGCGCTTGGTTTGAAGGGCACTCGAAGGTATTTGATGCAAAGGATGAGAATGTTGAAGATGCAAGGTGATCAACCAGAGTAGGTTGTGAGGGCTGGAGAGGATTACTAGGCTAGAAGAAAGGTCATTTCCTTGATCGATTATCCAAACCACTTGGTCAAAAAAGTGATTGTGAGTGTATAGCCCTTGTAGCATTTTGTTATTGCACCTATGAAGGAATCTCACCTTACATAGATGGAGCAGGAGATAATCGGATTGAAGGTGAAGGTATAGGTGCAAAGGGATGTGAAGGATGATAAGGATATGAATATGGGTTTTCTCCTCGAGTAGATGATGAATGTGTTTGATGGTACTTTGGAGGGTAATAGTGATGTTGGAATGATGCATGACTTGCTAAACTTCTAAGGGAGACGGGTTGCTGAACATAGTACCTATATGGATCTAGTTGCCTATAGGAGTACTACTGCCTTGGCGGTGGGATTTCCCATGATTGTGGTTGGTACCACTATTGGTACTATTCATAAGGTTGTGGAGGAGTTCCACTTGGGTAGTAAGCTTGTTGCTATTGCTAGAACTGCCTTGGACTACCTTGAGGGTAAGGTAATTGTCTTGGAATGTCCTAGGTAAGGATTTAATGCATACACTCCAGACTCTTGTAAGTGTGACACCATAGGGCAGCATCCCTTTGGATGTTCATATTGACAGACGTCACATTTAGTTTCATCATCAGAGTTAGATTCCACAACTTCCTCTACTGCAATAGCTTTGCCCTTACCTCTTTGGTAGGCACATTCAACTTCTTTTTGCCATCTACGATTATGATTACTATTTTGCTCTTTGGATTCTTCAGCAATCTTCAAAGCAGTTTAAAACTTTTCATCCAAAGAGTCCCATAACTTATCGACCTTGGCTGAAATGTCAAAAACAAATTTTTGGATAAGCAAGATCTTTCTATTCACCACTTCATCAAGTGGGGACTCCTCCTCGTTACAAAATTGAACCTCTCATTTTCTAATGGATGGGTCCCTATTATACTCTTCAGCACTCTCCCTTTTTTGTAGCTCACCTTCTTCTTTTGCTACCTACTCAATTAGCCTTTAGATCTGATGAGCTCTCATTTCAAACAACCTTCCTTGGGCCTACACCCCAAGGGTTCTTCTTGTTTCTGCTTTAAGCCCATCTATGATGTGGCGAAGTTGTTCCCTCTAAGAGTAACCATGGCCAGGACATCAGTGTAGGAGTGAATAGTATCGATCCATGACAACATCCAAGGGTTCATGTGCTCCTTGTTTCCAACCTTGGATTTGCCTTCTCAAATTAAACACAGTGGAGTACGTTTGGTATTTGTCATTGAATAGTTCTAACATGGTACTCCACCTATGGATAGATTCCAACTCTAAGGATCGGTACCAACTTTCAACTTCCTTAATGAGTGTCCTTTGGAAAAGCTTGAGTTTCTACCACTCATTCTCTATGTTCTGTAAGGCACAAGCATCTTGAAAAGCTTGTAGATGTGTCTGCAGATCAAAATTATATCCCCCCTCAAATATTGGGATATTGTTCATATCTAGGTGCTTAATTTGACTATCCTTCATATGCCTAGTTGGAATTTTCACTGCCTCCGCAATATTGAGCATACTTCAAGTCATCAATAAAGGTTCATCATCATTGCTGCGTTGATGACATCGATAATGGTTTTGGCCACCCCTTCGATTTTGGTGGCCTTCATGGTCATTATTATTTCAACGATCACCTTCATCACGGTTGTTTCGATGACAACTCCCATGAGAACCGTCAGATGAAGAGGAATGTTCAAAATCAAATGAAGAGGATGAAGAGGAAGGTGGACCACCACCACCACTACCACCGCAGTGTCCACCATCACTCTTGTACGTATTATGATCTCCATCATTAGATCCCTTGTTATTACGATGTTCACCCAAGTCCCTACCTTGGCTATCATTCTTTCTTCAACCCAATTTATGAATAGTTGATCACATGGTCAAGTTCACACCCTCACCATTAGTAACAAGGGGTGGAGAATCTTCATGTTGAGAACCTTCCAAGTGAGGATCCTCATTATCCTCTTAATCTAGTAGGAATAAGGGATTAGTGTAATGTTTCCCTTTTGTAGCTTTATGGAGTTTCTCCTGACATTTATCTTGCTTACGTTGTGCTTCAGTGGGACAATAGTTCCAAGTGTCATATCCATTCACAACGTACTCTTCGTGAAGATCTGCTATGCCCAACTTCTTAAGAGTTTTAAATAGCATTCCAGTTATAGATCTATCGAAGGGCAAAACGACATTGCACTTCATATCACGCCATCGCATCTATTCATCCTGATGTAGGATGAAGGTGAAATTCGACACAAACTCATCTGGATGAGTGTATACCATCTTGCATTCTTGTGGGATTGGTGGTTTGGTGTCTTCGAGCTTGCGAGAAGAAGAAGACATTTTATAAAACAAAATGAAATTGTCAGTGTGCTTTTATAATTTATGTATAGTGGTATCCACTTAGACCTAAATAGCGCATGTTCCAGAAACAAAATCCCTAGCAACAACACTAATGATGAGCAACAAGGTACCCCTATGCCCAACCATATGAATCATGAAGTGTTCACATGCAACTTAGTCGAATTCCGTGGACTTTGTCATTTCCAGTGCACTAGTACTTTAGAAAGTGAATCTAGCCTTAAGGTCAATTATTGTCCTCCCAATTACACTTGTGATGTACATTGGTATGGTTAAGTGTAATTGATGTATCCAATTTTTATCATTTTGTATTTTATATTTTGGATGCTCAAAATGTAGGTAAAAGGAATTTGATTAACTAATCTAAATTAATTAATTAACTACCATTTAACTAATCCTAACATAAGTATCTGTCTCCACTTTCCGTACATGTCCTATACCCATATATCCGCTGCTAGGTGACCAAGTGCTACGCTACTAGGCATACCAAGTAATAACGCTGCTGGGATTACTAAGCGAATACATGTTACACTCAAAGCAGTCGTACTTATGTGTGTAATCTACCTCACTTAATTATCTCATGAACGTAATAATTGGAAAATATTTAATAACTAATTGAAAACATTTAATAAATAATTGGGAACAGTAAATGCATAAATAAAATAGCTAATCTATCCAAAGTGTTGCAAGGTTTATCAAAAAGCTCATCTTTATTGTCACACACACTATTGTGCTCAGGTACAATAATGCTTGAATAAAGATTCGTACACTCAATGACTCCTACAACGGGCACTCGGGGAAAAAATTCTAACTTTCAAATGGAAAAAATGCAAGAGCTTTACTACTACTGAAATCTGGATTACCATAATGCGATAGGTAGGCATGTATTTATAGGCGATGGATAGACACTGCATCAACGGGGCCTCATCGACGCAGTGTGAGATGCATTGACGCGATTGACTATGTCGACGAGGCCTCGTCGACGCACCCAACCAACGACTCATCACATAGCTTTTGGATGTTGATCGTACTACGGGTTTCCATTAAGGATTTATCATCATGATCAGGTTCATGTGCTCTATTGTAGTAGTACCCCCTTCTATGCTCATACCTTTCTTGATTCTCTCTTCAATCCCTTCGTCTTCTTTGTCCATAGTCTTCATCTTCTGTATCAGAGTACCTTGAATGGTGGTTATGACGATCATTAGTCCTTCTTTCATTCCTATCGTGGTCTTGGTACCTTTGTCTCCTTCTTTCAAAGTCCATCGATGATCATGATGATGTGGATGAGGTGGTAGGAAAATGATGTCGGCTTGTCCTCCTTTCATGACTCTAGTATTCTCCTCTATAGTATTTGGCATAAACTCTTGGCCTTAAGTCCTACTTATACTTGGAGTTAGTAGCCTCCCTCTTCCCTTTGTTGTGTACATGTTTGATTTCCATGGCAGCATCTCTCCTCATTTGCTCTTTTGTGGGTTCATAGGGCATTGTTAGTGCATAGTCACATAGTACCCTTCCTGGATTTGGTTTAGATTCATTCCCCTTAAGGCAATTTGAAGCATATTAAGTGTCATGTAATCTAGAGGTAGGACTATGTTGCCTTGTATGTCTCTCCATCTCATTTGATGGTCGTAATGAAAGATAAAAGTAAAATCTGGATGATAAGGATCAATGTGAGCATATGTGATTCTTGTTTGCATCGACATCCCCCATTCTTCTTCATCACTAATTCTATCATTGCCCCTTTTTGTCTCTTTGGCAAGTGATGATGTATGTTTGTTTGAAGCCATGTTGTGGTTTAAGACGTTTGGTTAAGTGTGCTTAATTTTTAGGGTTATTAGAAAATTATGGATTTTAACTTTGGGTTCTTGATACAACGAACTTTATTAAATCAATTACTCATCATACATTGACTTGTCCCTAGCAATGGTGCCAATGATGAGCAATGGAACAATTCAACACCCAACCATACAAGTTATAGGCATTCACACGTGACTAGATTATAATCCATGGACAATGCAATGTAATTATGCTAGCAATTGATTTAAGTTCGAAACCGTTGTCTTCCCACGTGGTGCTAGTGAAGTCTATGTGTATGTTATTTGGCCATTGTTTCTCCCAACAAACATGGTGGAATGAAAGTAGTTTCTAAGTCTAAGTAGAACAATAAACGAATCTATTCTATCCTATGGCGATATATCCGTTTCTGATTTTCCATAAATGTCCTAGCCTTATGTAATCATTACTAGGATTACCAAGTACTTTGCTACTAGGTGAACCAAGTGATAATACTACTAGGTTACCAAAAGATTACACTTTATACTTGAAATCAATCATATCCATTCCGCATACTAACAATAGTAAAAGTAAAGTGCATGGAATAGTAAAACATTAACTAGGAAAGCAATAATCATTAGTCTAGGTGAAAATGGTAAACATTATTCTAAGTAAAGTAGTAAACTAGGAGAATGCTACAATAGTATGAAATAGCTCAATCTTTATTGCCAATCACACTTGCACCCAAGTACAAGATGTTCGAATAAAGACTCTCTTCACTAAGTCACACTACAGTATGGGCATTCACAGTTCTAAGTACTTAAGACTAAATTCACGAAATAAAACTAACAAAGTTTGGCTACTATGTAATGAAACTTCTTGTGGATTCATGCACCTAAGTGCTATATTTATAGGTTGGCATGCATCTCAGGATATTGTTGATACGATGACGTAGCTTATGCTATGATATCGGATCTATGATATCGTAGTTAAGATATCGTTGCCAATTGAAATTAACTTCATCACTAACCTAACACATCATTGCATTATGCTTAAATTCAACAACAATACCATGTTGGCTATATATATCGTAGGGTAGAAATAATTATATTGCTCTATAATTCTTCTAAATTATTATTTGGCTATATATTTTGAGGTGTACTTATAATCATTGTTTTGGATTCCAACATCCCCCTCTACCTACCAATCCAATTTTAGTTCCATTTTGTTTACCAACACAACACTTTCATTTATATGTTTACTAAGTTCTATTGGACATCCTTAAGCTAGCCCCACCACTACTTAGACTCTTTTCTTTGTAAGCTTTTTGAGTCGCAATTTTCATCAATGAAAGCAAATTTTTTATTAAAAAAAAAAAAAGCAAAAAGAAATGCCTCAATTTTTCAAGACAACCAAAAAACCTAAGAGAATGTGATAATTAAATGAAAATGTTAATGGGAAATAGTATGACACATGAATGAAACATAGACATGTTCCTTTCAATCTAACAAGATTGCAAATTGTAAGTTCATATATTGTAAGTTATCAAGAATGAGGTTTAAGCTTAATGGTAATAGCCTTGCTTCATAATCCCACATGTAAGCTCAAGCCCTTAATAGAGATTTTCTGTATTTTGTTTCTTAATTGCTAAAATTTCAAAAAATATATATCTTCAAGGAGATGTGTAAACCAATGATTTTTTATACGGTGCTCAATCTTGATATGGTGATCAATGATGAACTGGTTTGATGCATGTTTTAAACCTTTTCAATTTTTTCTGATTTTTGGCAGTTAATTGCAGAAACCCAGGAAAATTCCGATTAATTTGGAATTTAAATTATATTTAAAACAAATATTATTTAAGTTAGAAACTTGCAATTAGAAAAAAGAATAGAACAAACAAAGGAAACAAACTTAATATAATCTTGCAGAAAACTCCATGTTCTATCTTACCAACTTGCTAAAACATTTTACAGTTATTATGTTTGCCTTCTTCCCAACACATCTACTTTGTCAAACTTAGTTGTTAAAATTCAAATTATGGTTTTTGATTGTAATTGTATTCCAGCTTGCATTGCAGGTTTTAAGGTTTATTAATAGATTGGAAGGTAGGTCTTCTCCTGCTTTCTCAAGGAATAAAAAGGAAAAAGACTTAGTAGAAGCAATTTTCTCTAAATCAAAAACATTTAATTAAGTTTTAAAATGCTTAAAATTAAAAATATCAATATATTTTAATGTATTTTTAAAATGAGCTAAGTTTCTTTGCCAGGTCATCTAAGTCGCAGAGCTTTTCTAAGTCATTTCTCAAGGGACTCAAGAATTTCTCCGATCAAGAATTTCTCCGATTTTTTAATCATTGGTGTAAACTATTGACAAAGATTTACCATCAATCTACAATGATTTATAACTAAGTCATAAATCGCCGTTCCGGCGATTAACTGCCCGTATGATTCCTTTAACGAGTCGAGTTGACTTTCGCAATTAACTTGGACGATTTGCAGCAAGAAATCGCCTCAACGTTAAAAGAGCACGATTAATACACTGATTTTTTCAAAAAAATAAGTTTAAAAAATAAAAGTATATCCGAAACATCGAGTTGCTGAGTTTTTCAGCTTCATTTTTGAATCCAAATCGTCTGAGCTTTTAATCATGGCTGAATCATAATTCCCATTAGCAGGAATTTATAACTCTTTTGCTGTTCTTAATTTGGTTTGGTTTGTGGTATACAGTATTGAATGTGCATTAAAATATCAATTTCGAGTAACATTTTTGCCGAGTATAGTTTATGAAGGCTGAAAGTTAAACTAGCAACTCCGCACAATTTTTATTGTTTCGTTGTAGGAATGCGTGACCGTTCTAGCTAATGATGATTGCTTGCGCTTTAGAGCAATAATTAAATACTTCGCAAAAGTCTGGACTGGGCTTGAAAAATGAGCCGGAAATACTCGGAGACTAGGGATCGCTCGTCATAAAAAGTCGCACATATTTTATGTTTAATTTGTTTGTTATTTTAATTATTTTGTATTTAACTTCAATACTTGTGTCATGAAAAACTCGTTTAAATCGGCAATTTATCGGTTATTTTTTAAGTTTTGGGGATCCTCCAAATCGTTCGAATTACTCTCACGAGTCCACTCGGGTCAGAGAAGAAAGTAAACTGGGGCTTAATCATCGAAATGGCAATTGATGGCCTTGGAAAAAATCATTGCTTTATACAATTCTATTCAAAATATTCCTGCATTTCTGAAAAGATGAAATCCAGAGGCTTAATAGGCAATTGCATGTTTATTTCGATTGAGGAAATTTGCAGGAAAAGGGATTGAGATATTCGTGAGAAACGGAGAGGCTGAACAGACATTTGCAGGTTAATTTCTATTGATAGCCGAAATAGGAACTTTGCAAGGAAAGGGATCGAGATATTGTACAAAACGCCAGATGCTATCCATCATCCACAAACACGTCGCTTCCATGTTGCCAATAAATGCTTCTTCACTTTGGTAAACTATCTATACGAGTTAGTATTTCCAACCACTCTTACCTGAACAGATTTAACTGAGCCCATTCTTGAAAATTCAATTGCTTTCCAGTGTTCCAAGGGCACTGAGTCACTATCGTCAAACAATGGTAATGACAACATTCCTTCTGATTCCAAACTCCTTACCCAACCATGTAGTAAGAAGTTAACCACCTGTGTATAGACAGAAAAACGTTCGTCACCTGTTTTGTTGCGTACATTATGCATGATTGCTACTTAAGCTCTGACACCTTCCATATCACAACATCCATGAATGGATTTTTAGAAAAAATCATAAAGCAACGTCAATCCTTCATAATACTATAAAGAAACGCATGACCGACGCATAATAAATAACACTGCTAAAACAGGATTTCGTTTGGAAGAAAAGTGGATTACTGTAAAAGCAAACCACGTCAGCGGCCAGCTGTAACAGCACGCTAAATCTCATAAATGAAGAGAACGGCCTAAAAAGGTTTAAAAAGACATAGGAAGATACAGTGGGGCAGATATGAAAAAATTGTATATTCATTAAAACTTAATGATGAAAGAATTGTATAGTTAACCCTATTTTTGTGGAAACAAAGCTAGAATGATGCCGACAATCAAAAGAATAATCTCTCAAGCAATTTTTTCCCTTGTATTTTGATGATAAAAATGCTCTTCATAAATTATGGAATAAAACAATCTGTCCACTAAGACAACTTCTATAATGCAAGCTGTCGTCAGCCTTACCAAGAAGATACATATTGTTAAGACGATGTATATTTTTTAAAACTGAATGTATTTAATTGCATCTACTAAGACCTTCTTGGATGTGTTAGATTAACGCAGTTTCAAAATTCCTTTGTAAAGAATTTGTCCATAACTCAGCATTGCTTAATGAAATTGAAAACCTGTGACATGGTTTTCCCGTCAAGGCTCTTACCACTAGAATAACCTCATTGATTCAAGGTTCCACTTATAATTTTCTTTTCATTGTGGTTTTCCTCATACCTATCCCTCTCTTTCTTCATATGTCACATCCTCTTCAAACACTTTTTATTTTGTCCACCAGGTTTGAATCTCACTCAGTTTCAAAGATTATATGTCTCAGAATGTTGCAACCTTTTGTTCAATATTTGACTTGTCATTTACTTTCATTTAATAATGTAACCTACGATAATACAGTGTGAAGAGATCTTAATATGTAACTCTTCAGATAGCATATTCCATGTTTTAGCTTTTAAACAAAATTGACCATTTGTCAAGCCATATTTACTCGTACATTGAGTTCACAATGGTAGAAGGCTTGCTACTAGAGTATAATGTGTGCGTTGAAATTTGAAAGCATTTTAATGTTGCATTTAGACACTAATATCCAAAAATACAACAGGCTACAGAAAATCATCTTTTGCAACAAAAGCAACAATTAAAAGAAGGGAAATATGGTATTTTTAGTTTTGCTTCCGAAATTTCTGCTAATACTTTCCATTTTTCCAATCTAAAATATGTAGGAAAATCGCATTGTAGGTGATTCTTCAGGAATCTGCACCTGCTCCAACATACTAAATATTCTACCTGCAATCTGCTGTTGATACGTTGAAGTTCCCAAATGGCTATTTACTCAACTGGTTAAAGGTAGTTATAGTAAGGGGACAATTCGTTAGATTGGAAATCCCACTTTTATTGAAAGACTTTAACGTACAGAGTTCAATACAAAACGTTACTGACATTCTTCAATGACGTCAGTTTTGATTCGTCCAATTCACCATGGGAGTTTTTTTTTTTTTTAACAAGTAAAAAGAGATTATATTAATAAAGTATTGGTGTATGGGAAGTTACGTATGAAAGATAGTTTTCATTATCATACAATTCACGTTATCACACTAACTTTTATCATTCATATCCCATTATCAGGTTTTCCTTAACAACTACTTGGGTCAGGATAGCTTTAATATAGTTACTCCAGTATTAGTTGTTAAATGAATACTTATACACATTTGAATTAAGGACTAAGGATCATTAAACATACCTCAGGAACTTCGCTGTGTGGACAGTGTCCAGCAGGGCTTATTTCATAGTAAAGAGCTTCTGGAACTTGTCTTTTTATCCTACGTCCCCATATAGGCGTCACCCAGGGATCTTCCTTGCCATAAATGAGACAAATTGGTATCTTAGCCTCCCAACACCTGAACGTAAAAGACAAACAATGTGCTAACAAAATCTTAGGAGCTGAAAAAATTTTCTCTGGAAGAATAAACTATTCTTCAGAAAGGCTTCTCTTTAACCTTTTCATTCCTATCACTTTTGTAAATAAAAATACTGAAGAAAAATGCACGAACTGTTCATCAACATAATGAAGGAAAAACTCATATTTGCAACAAATATTCTTTAACAAACCTATGCAATGCTTCATTGAAGGAAAGATGTCCTTGAGGAGCAAATAAGATTGAAGCAAACACTGCAGCAGCAGCTGGATGCTCTGTAGCTTCCAGGATATGTTGAAGAAGTTCAGCACTCAGAACCGACTGATCAACATATACTTGCTTCAGGACGCTCTCAATTGATTTTGGATCACTAATCCTTTTCCATCTAGAAAAAGGTAGCAGATAAACTGAGTTATATTATGGAATGTCTTGCTGATGGAACCTGGGAATTTTTTAAAAAGTTAAACTTATCACATGTCTTTAGCAATAGCCTTACGTAAAATTAACGAGCTTCTTTGCAAGAGGTGGCAAAGGAAAATTGCCGGCCCATGGAAAAAATTTAGATGCTGTAGGTGATCTTGAAGAATTTGGAATAAAAGCCCAAAATGGAGTTGCATTCAATAATGCGATCCCCTTTACTAAATGAGGATTGCATGCAGAAAAGTACAAGCCAACAAATCCTCCCAAAGAATTTCCAATGATATAAACAGGCTCTTGAATGACCTGCAATGAGATGATACTTTCTCAGATATCAAAAATTTCTCTTAGATAAACCTGTAGGCAAACCGAATTTGAAATGTCTATCCTTGCTTTGAAATATATCAATCACTTTTACTGTTTAAATATTAATCTTATTTCCTCATTGCAGGAAAACTTAATCAAAAGAACCCTCTTTCAGAACAATTATTACAAGCAATTGTTTTTCCCCTTCTCTCGGACTAGGCAAAAAGAAGATTCGGTATTGATAAAATTTTGCGGTTAAACAGAAGATTTCTGGGGTCTTAGACATTAACCACGGATTATTGGATTTTAATCAAGGTTACATACAAACTTAGAAGATATCAAACTATACTTCCAATGCTTAGCTAAATTTTAAAAAGGGAGAGAGATAAAAATCAGCATTCAGAAAATGCAAGGGTAAAAAAAAATGTAGACAATTAACTGATCATCATAAATTCAACTTGTATTTAGATCAATATTCACAACAATCAATTTAGCATAAAAAGTAAGCTATAAACATAGAATATTATATCATGCAAACAGTGGCCCAAGGATCTCGCTAGAAGAGAATGCTAATATGATGATTAACATCTCTTGATGCACACTAAGTACCCAAGGTGCAATACAAATGTAAAGACAACTAAACTTGGACTCATATCCATAGCCTTCTAGTTCAGCGACAAACAAAATAACCTAACCAATTCACATTAGCAATCTTAAATTTAACACAGCCAAACATAATCAGTCGTATGAAAGTCAAGCTATAGGAAAATATATTATCCATAAACCTAATGGCAAACCTGGTTATAAAGTATAAAGTTAGAATATCGTGAAAGTATAAAGTTAATCCAGTCTTGAATTTCCACCAAACGCAAACTTAATGTGAGTTAGTATGTCAATGCCCATCACCAAAGGGATGCAATCTTTTGCCATTATATTTATTCAGTGATTGGTGAATGACAAAAAAGTGTTAGGGTGTGTGAAAAATAGATCAAAGGGAGATGAAGAAAGTCCCTCTGAAGATTCTTTAAAACAAGGAAAGGGTACCTTTCAATTGGACAAGCAACAGAAAAAGGCTCATATAAGTTGTGAACAGCAAAAGCGGGAGACTTGTGTTGGCTCCAATCACTCACTAGTAAAGGAAGTAATTCGTAGAAATATGCACAAAAAACTTCTGTGACTTTCACAGCATAAGTTGGTTAGAACCAATAAATGCATATTGGAGAATTCGGAGTCCAAGTACACGCTTGTGATATTTGCAGAAGCATCCTGTGATAAAATATCTCAGCAATAAGATAAGCTGAGAATCTTGCACAAGGAAATGTAAAACTTCTTTGTCCTATGATTTGTAAAGTGGATTGTCATTGCTCATGAATATGAATCTATAAAACTAATTTAGTCGTATATTATGAGAGTAGGTTATTAATTAAACTAATCTTTACATCACTTAAATGTGTTCCATTGTGCTAAACTGCCATTTTTCAGAATAATTAAGATGAAACTTCTATTTTATAACATGGTATCAGAGCAGACAGTTCTTGAGTGGTGTAGGGACAATTGAAAAGGGAAAGAAATTATGGTAACCGTGTAAAAAAAGAAGGAAATAATAAATATGACTATACTTGGTGTAAAGGAAGCATCAAGGAGCCAGAAAAAGAAAAAATGCCAAGGAAAATGCAAAATCAAGAGCTATCCTCTCAAGTTAATTAGACAATTATAAATGACTAAAAGAATAAAACCATAGGAAAGAAATTCATCAAAAAGAGATTTCTTAAAAGTTGCGACAACATTACTGCAACATGGTCAACGGTTACAGGGCAATTTGACAAGGTTGGCAATCTCACAAATACATTGGCTCCTTGAGATGCAGAACATGCCACAACCACAGAAGGAAATGAGATCATACAACGCAAATTAAACTACTGCTGTCAAAACATGTAGAGGCAGGCGTGGGGAACACAACAATCATCAATATCATCATGACCAATTTGCAAGATTTGCATGAGAAAACTTGTAGTTAAACTCTATTGTAACATGCATTAATTGCATATCAAATAAGAAATTGCCGTCCAAATTTCAGTGAATGATAAAGCTTAAGAAGTAATTAAATTTTAAATGCATGTGTAGCAAACGCACAAAAACTAACCAAGTTATGTTATTACCAAGCAAATCAAATTAAATTATGGCATGATGTGCTCAATTCAAAACAAATGAGTAGGTGGGCCACAGCTATATATATGAGGGCAATTTCAGGAAAAGGGTAATATCAATAGCTGGCTCTGTTGAAGAAGTTTTGCTGAAATAGTATGAGCATTGATAACTTTTTGAACAAAGCAGCATAGGAAGGAGTTCTAGACTTTATCAATTATGAGCAAAAACTCGCAATGTTTGAAGAAAAGTAGACAAAGTTGGGTAAACCGAAGTATATTGTTAGATGATTCAAAAATGTGTAACCCCAAGGACTTTTATAGGGTCATAATCGAGTAGACGTGCAGTGAACAGGATCTATGTTCCTTTTGCTACTTCCTCTCCTTTTGATTCCTACAAGGAGTTCAATTATAACGCAAAGATCAGAAAGCTTCTAGAGCACCTGTATTGTGGTACAGAGTAGTTTTTGAATTTTTCATTTCCTCTATGCATGCAAGATATCTTCAACGTGCTGACCACCTATGATGGTGTTCAGTTCCTTAACAAGTTATATAGTATGGCTTTCACAATGCTGATTACAAAACAATCAAACCACGAAAGCTTTCAGTTTTCAAGGTGAGACTACACTATCTAAGAAGATGCATAAATGGAAGCATATATCCAAGAATGGGTTGAAGCATTCTGTTTTGATTCCACTGCAAAGTCTGAAAGAACAATACATATTAACAATATTATTGAGAAGTTCCAAGCTCCCACAATGGTGATTTTACAGAGTGTGTCCACCAGAGTTTAAAAAGTCGATAAATAAGTCAAGCTAGAAGCAGAGATCAATTCACTGACACAAGGACAAGATAAAGAACTCAATGTCCCATTTCAAGATGAAAAGGCATACCAAGATTATAAGTTTGGTACAGCTGCTAATTTTTGGATTATAAGGATTTAGGAAATTAATTGGAAGCAGCCGGCATACCATCCTCAGCACTTTGAAACAGCTAGTGGTGAAGTTAGACAGCTTCACTAGGGAGCTGATTGTGTTTAGAGTCTAAAAGTCATTTGCAGCCATTCCATGTTCCTTAGAATGGAAATGCAATAAAGATCATTAGAAGCAGCTAGCAGAAATGCAACTAAATAACATGCAGACTGTCTTGAAGATTGGCTTCAATTATTAGTTGAAAAGGGTTGAGAAGAATTCAAATTTCAAACAAATGTATTGAGGCCCTTCATTGTAACGGACATATGATGCTTGATGTCGTATGCCTTGTGAAAGACAAACCAGGATGTGCTTGAGGAAACAAGGATGTGTACGCAAGAATCTAAAGCATCTAGCATAGGCTGAGTCCAAGAATACCCTACCAAAAAAGAAACAGAAGACCTGAAACAATAGTTATAGGAAAATGTCAAAGACTATGATACGTCAACCCGTAGTTCACAAGCCTCCAAGACACAAGGACAAAGAACGTGAAATGTGTTTGAGAATGTGGTGAGGATACATAAGGGACATGAGCACTTCAAATAACATACAGTTTCCATTCATTAAAATTCACATCAAATCAAAGCCAATATAAGAACAAGTATCCTGTTTGTCAAAATGCACTGCTATAGTTACTATTCTGAAGAAAATCAATCCCGCTGATTCATGCTCAAGTTACTAAAGGTCGTGACTAAGGAATGCTGACATTCTTGTGACCATCAGAAATTTCCAAGTGTGGGCTTTGCTTTGGCTAAAATTCCCGAAATTATCATCACTGCATATCAGATCAGGCTTTATCCACTCTAAAGGTCTTTTGGACTGCATGACAATTCCTTGTACCAGATCGTTGGGAAGATCATCCCAAGCCAAGAGTAGCATCTCATGTTGTTTTTGCAGTACAGAATATGGCAACAATTTTACATAAAAATAAATTTACAAGGCTAAGTAGGTAGGAATCAAGGACAAAGACTAATATAACATCAATCACAAGAACGGACTCGTGAAGTTAATCTGAGACAACCAACTCTGCAAATAGTTCAGGGATACATCCAAGGTATGTGTGAAAGCGTCCCTGAGAGGCACTAGATTTTGACTATGACCCACCTGCATGTTTGGGGACACATCCCCAAGGTCAAAGCTTTTGTGGGAGGCGATACATCCAAGGTATGTGGAAGCTTTCCTTGGGATGTAATGGATACGTCCCACTTGTGTCCCAACATCTCTGGGAAAGTGTACCACGCTCCAAGAACTCCCCAAGGTCAATATTTTTGGAGGGGCTCGTCCCCACAAAATACAAACTTTAACAAATAAGTGGAATGACTGGTCAAGCAATTCACAAAAGAAGTTTGAAAAGTTGAGAAATGTTAAGTGCAATTTAAAATAATGCAACCTCAACATTACTAACTCTCTAACTTTGCCAAGTTACAAGCCTCCAAGAGTAGGTACTAGGAACATTGCCCATCATCGGAAACTCCAGCACAAGAGAAATACAAAGAAAATAACAAATTAAAAGTGCAGTATGAGTTCAACAGGAGAAGCTTGAAAAAACTCTGGAACAAGACTACTAGTGCAGGCACATCAAAACAGCCAAGCCCTAACCAACAATCATTGAAGAAGCCAACTGCTGATCAAAGTGACAACAGTGATGATTAAGAGAATCCTAAGTTAACTACTCTAATGAAGAAAACCCATATTGAATTGAAATCCATGTAGTAAATTTCTTGTGCTTGTTTTTGCCCCTCCTAATATAAACTTTTTTTAAGTCTAATAAGCTCACTGAAAGACATCCGGTGGAGACATCTCACTTATGTGTGGGCACTATTAGGTAACTAGCCACCCCTGAGATATGGCCACTCAAAAACATCTAAATAACTGTTTGGAGATTTTTGACCAAGGGGGGGTGTTGGATGCAGCAGGTTCACTTCAATATTTAAAATCACCTTCCAAAACTAAATCCAGGTATTATGAAAAGACAATTAATTCGCTAGAAAACAAGAAAACTAGCTATCTTCAATTTATTTCAAAGAAGATTACAATGGGGTTCCACAACCCACAAAACATCCAAAACCTCTCAAAACACTCAAATGATGCTACAGAGCATGAGGCTCTATAACCACACAATGGGTGTACTCAATGTAAGACACAACCGATGGAGAACCTCTTCCACAACCCAAAACTGAGATCTCAACTCACAAGCAAGACCAGAACACACAGGCCAACACACAACACAATTAACCTTGGAGCTGCAACCTCTATACACTCACTTAATGTGTTCTCTCACCCTCTTGCTCAAGTTCAACACAAAAACTTACATGACATTTTCTCTCTATATCTCCATTCATCAATGGTACCAGCATGAAACACCAACATATTTATTAAGAAAACAAGACAAAAACCTAAGGAAACCTTCCACAAGCTCCACTTGGAGTTCCCACGTTGTTTCCATCTTTTTCCACCTTCTCCCAACTATTTCCCAACTTGGAGTGGTTAATTCCAAAAGTTTCTCCAGCTGTACAGATTGTCTTTGGCCTTCTCACTGCACATTTCAAGCTTTCAAGAGAGACATCTCCTCTGACATGTCTCCACTTTTGGAGAGATGTCTCCTTGCAATGAGAGATGTCTCTTGCGAAGACTTAGCTCTTGGTAGAGACATCTCTTGCATGTCCCAAACGTCTACTATGTAGTCCCAGCTCTCGGATGAGACATCTCCTTGACC
This sequence comes from Gnetum montanum, assembly GCA_015680685.1. Taxonomy (NCBI): domain Eukaryota; kingdom Viridiplantae; phylum Streptophyta; class Gnetopsida; order Gnetales; family Gnetaceae; genus Gnetum; species Gnetum montanum. The sequence continues at coordinate 669,074 of MNCI01005867.1, forward strand.
TCTAAGATGTCTCCACAAAGCCTGAAACCTGCAAAACACACACGTAGGGAAGAACAAGGGGATTGGAAGAGGTGTCCCTACCTCATTGGAATATTACAAAAATATAATCCAACCTCAAATATGCACTATGCAATCATAATGTGAACTCATATGTCTGTAGCAAAGGGATTCAATGTTTTCTCATTACATTTATTCAATGATTGGTGGATGACTAAAATGAATGAGAATGTGTAAAGCACAAATCAAAGGAAAATTGAATAAGTCCATGTGAATATGGCTTAGAACAAGAAATGGATAACCTGCAATAATCAAGCTATGAAAGGAGGCTTGTGTTAGCAACAAAGGAGATTTGCACAAAATTAACAAGAAGTTATCAAGAGAAAAAGGCTTGCACATGTCACATAGGAGAGTTACATTTGCTCCAAACACTAGTGAAGTAATTTGAAAAAAATTAGGCACAAGAAAATTTTGGGGCTTGCACATGATTTTTTTCTTTTTTGAACAAGTCAAAAAAGATTATATTAACAAAATAAGATTTTTAGTATAATGAGATTTCTCTTAGGACCATAATGTTCAACTAGGATGATGAAAGGATCATATTTTTAAAAAAATAAAATAATCATATCAAGGTATCAATCTAATCCTATCCTTAAAAATAAAAATTATGATCATGTAAGGCTCCTCCTTCCAATTTTTCACTGCTAGCCACATACTCTATCTAGATTTATTTTGTTCCCTCAAAAGTCCTTTGGTTTCTTTGCTTTCACATTTGAAAAATCCTGTGTGCTAGGAAAAAACGCCAAATTTTATTAATATGTCAAGTTTCACCAATCCAAGTCCAAGATGCTACAAGATCTTGTAAAAACTTTAGCATAATAAAATGATGATTTATAGCTTTATGTAGAGAGTATGCCTTGTTTGTGGCTCTAAGGTTGCTTCCCTTCCAGAACAGGTGCCAAGAGGAGTATGGAGATCCTCTCAAGTTCTATGCTATCTTAACCATCATTTCCTCTTATATAGAACTACATGGCCCTAATACTGTGTAGACTATGTCACAAGGATATGTAGGCCATCTGGGTTTTAGCCTTTAGCACAAGCACCTCCCCTACTCTATGGAGAAAGGATTTAGAGCTAAATGCATGTAATATAGAGGTGTGTCTTAACTCTTTCAAGGATCAATCTCTCTTATGTGTTTGCTAGTGCTCTCTGTGATGTGTGTGCATCTTGTTGGTCCCATCACTTCTATGATTATCTAAGGCATACTGGCTACACTCCTAACCTTATGTGTTGTGCACTTATGTTATGCTTGCAAGTTTTGTGCTTGTTGAGGCATAGTCCATTTTGGGTCTACTCTAAAACACTTGGCAACTTTGGGGCTCAAAGTGCTATTGCGCAGCGCTTCTCTGGAGCAATGCCATTACACTTTCCAAACTTTGTTTCAAATATGGGCAATTGCAGGGCAATGTAAGAAAATATATGATTACCATCTTCAAAAGCATTTTTACAAAAACACCTCTTAACCATCATCCACCCTTACTTCAATGATTTATCTATTATTGAATTCTCCCTTTTTGTGCCAATTCAAAAAAGACATGAGCACTTTCTTAGAGTGAATAGGTGCTTTATCCAATAAATGATAGGTTGATGAAAACCAATAAACAAGTAGCAGACAACTCAAAAGGAATGAACGATGGTGTCCTTTGCAGGAGCAACTTACGATAAAATTCATAATTTATAATTTTCATGATTTGTAAAATGGATTGTCATTATTTTTTCATATGAATCTATAAAATTAATTCGTGTATTATAAGAGTGGGTTATTAATTAAATAAGCCAGTCCATACATCACTCACATGTGTGCTATTGCACTAACTATGGGAACAATTAGAAACTTCTTTTGTCCAGCAAATACTCGCTAGTAATGGTGTCTCCACTACAGACGGCTCTATTCTATGTTGACTACTCAAGAAAGCAGCAAACCTTTCGGACTTGAAACAAAATCAGCAGCATTAGACACCAGATCCTAGACTTGGAGGTGCAAAACAGGGAAAGAAAGAGAAACTATCGGACTAGAGCTCAGGAAAATAAAACTTTGCTGAAATAAAGGTGTAGAGTTTATATTTCGAACTTGAAACAAAATTGCAAGGAGTAGATACCAAATCCTAGACTCGGAGGTACAATGCAAAACAGGGAAAGAAAGAGAAACTATCGGACTAGAGCTCAGGAAATTAACTCCATAACTTTGTTGACATAAAGGTGTAGAGTTTATGTTTCAAAGGGCGTTCACTATGATTCACTGTAAAACGGTGTATGCTATAGTATGTAACAACGGAAGAGACCATAGACAATTAGAGTGTGGTGTTATTAATTAGCCGGCTAAACTAAATATTTGCTGAACTTTGCAAACCATTTATTTGTTTATGACATTTTGTTAGCTATCATATAATTTATAGTTCGTAAATGAGAAAAAGCCATAGTTGCGTCATTCCAATTCCAAAAGTTTTGAAAGCATGACCGACCTGAATAAGAATAGTTTACAAGAACATGACTTTTTCCAACATGACCCATGTATGATTTTACTGTTTGAACGTTATTGCCAAAGGTAGCATCCTCGTAGAAGCTTTTATTGTCCCCAGGAGAAAACACTTGACAGTTTTTTATGGAAAATATTGCACACATGTTTGATGGCTGGAAAAAAGCTGAAACAGTTGCAAGAAGATGTTCAGGATATCATAGGCATACTTCTGCAAGTACCGTAGTAGCGTATCATCAACCATTTACTTGTGCTGCTAATTTTTCTCGGTACAAGCAAAAGCGAAAGTGCATACCTGATCAACGAAATCCAAAATCTGTTGTCTCCACAAATCCACCGAAAAGACCAATTCGTTAGCCCAAGTCTCTGCTCGCGGACCAAATCCCCAAGAAGACGAAGACGCAGAGGCAGGATCTCCACCAACATCAGACGTAGACGGCGCAGGATCCTCGCAGGGCAACGATTGGCCTTGACCTGCAAAATCCACAGCCCAAACCCTAAAATCCCTTCCAAGCTCGCGCAGCTGATTCGCGTAATGAAATGCTCCGACTCCAAATCCTGGCAGCATCAGCAGCGCCGGAGAACGGCCACTCCCCGCTGTCTTGTAATGAACTTTGAGCTTGGGCTTCCATTCCCACACGCACTTCTCCACCTGCGCTAATCTCTTTTCTGATCCCGGAATCCGCAGGATGCTCCTGTTTTCCTTTGACTTGCTCTTGCTGATTCTGGTTTCGGCATGTTTCGGAGCGAGCACAGAGCCCGGGAGCTCGGAATGGAAGGCCGCAGGAACTGCGTGGAGAAAAACCGTGCGCATCGATCCTGGTTCTGAAGAAACAACTAGACACAAGAATAATGAAGAATGTCAGAGCATTTGCATTTTTAAGAACTGCAATTGCATGGTTGCGTATGAAAAAGGTGCGCCAGAAGCGTGGAACAGTATTAAGTTGAAATTTTTGCTTCGAGATTCTACCGAACTTGAAGTGAGTCTGAAATCAAAGCAATCGCAGACATCGTGCTCCAGAAGTTTTGCACAGTATAGTGCGTACACGCCAGAATATCTGTCGCAAAACACCAAATTGTTGCTGATTCTTTGCTGCGCTAACACGTTTTTAATCCCATCGCTTTCATTTGTATCCTGCTGCGGCGTTTAAAATTGAAATACCATTTCCAACCGAAGGTGACAGGGATGCACAAGTAAATGTTTATTTAGGTTGCGTCTACATCCGGGCTTAATCTCATCCGGATTCTGCCTCTCACTACTGCCCGTTGCAGTGCCGCTAAATACAAAATTGGAACTCAAAACTGCATTCAAAAAATTTTTATTCCAAGCACAAAATATTTCTTTTAGTTTGAATACGTTCGAAGTTCAACCTTCAACTTGTTCTTTCTCCTCAAAATCCCCTCTTTTTATCTTTTCAACAGAATTCAGTTTTTTTTAATATATATAATCTAGATCTTTTTGTTTGGTGGAATACTGCATTATTCTCTAATCACTTTGCAACAGAATCTTGCATTTTCTTCAGCAGCTATTTCTTTATTTTTCTACATTTTTTTCTTCGACAATTAAATTTTGGAGGCTTCAAAATCCTCCATTTTCTCCGGCAGCCAATCCTCAATTTTTTAACTTAATAGTAAAAATAATTTTTTATGGAAAAATTAAAGATTAAACCTTAAACTTATCAATTTCAGAAAAAGTATGTTATGAGGTAAAGGATTTTCAGTAAATATTGGTTCACTACATTTGTTTATATTGTACTTTTTTTATTGCGTTTATGAAGAGTGCTACCCGCTAATGGGACAATATACTTCGGGCAGTGATGATTGGGCAGCATGCAAATGCAAACAGGAAGACATAAGCAAAGGTTTAGACGCTACTGTTGATTTAGGGTTAATTGTCCTTTGACTTTGCATCACTTTTAAATAAAAAATCTTAAGATCTTAGTAATTTTTTATAATTAAAAAATTAGAAATATGCATTCGTCCACATATTTTGAAGGAAGAATTGAACTGTGATTTCAATTTTGTCTAACTAAACTTTTAGCACCAAGCATTTTTCGACAAACGCATATTCATTCACCGTCCCATCACTACTTGAGAACGTTGCCAAAATCATCAAAGTATTTAGAAAAGAAATTCTTGGAATCATTGCACCATGCACCATGGTTTATCTCGAAATTTTCATCTGAATGTTGCTTAGAGAAAGCTACCCTATGTGTTATTATTTACTAGATGAATAGTGTTTTTAGTTAGCTACTTCAATACTACTGTGTTAACATATTTGGATGAGGAGTGAGTGTTCCAATGCTCAACCATACAAATCACATAAGCAATGCATTAGACAATATGTATTTTAGCTAGTTAATGCAAAAGTCGTTGATCATTATCTTCCTACTGAATTTAGTGGCAATCAAAATGTATGGTTTAAATGAAACTAGAACTTTTACTTGCATTTGCTAAGACTCCTTGAATCTATCCAACTAGTTTCAAAATTCCTTTCTGCTAAGACTCCTTGAATCTATCCAACTAGTTTCAAAATTCCTTTCTGCTAAGACTCCTTGAATCTATCCAACTAGTTTCAAAATTCCTTTCTGCTAAGACTCCTTGAATCTATCCAACTAGTTTCAAAATTCCTTTCTGCTAAGACTCCTTGAATCTATCCAACTAGTTTCAAAATTCCTTTCTGCTAAGACTCCTTGAATCTATCCAACTAGTTTCAAAATTCCTTTTATGAAATATTTTTATTTTAATTTATAACTCAATGTTACCTAGTAGAATTAAATTTGCCTTAACTCGTAGTAAGGCATATGATATAATAATATTAACCAACACTTATAAAGTAAAAGTAAAAGTAAAACATTGTTGATGAAATAATTTATGTGTGAGTCTATGATATCATAGTTACAATATCTTAGTTTTGCATATGGCATCATAGATACAATGTAGTGGGCCATGGTCATGCCTATAAATACCAAACCACCATCACATCGAAAACAAGTTTAGGTCCAACACTTAGTGAAATTTTTGTAGTTTATTTTATTGAAGTTAGAGTTAGAGTGAATCTTTGCAGTGTGGTAAATTATAGTTGTATGGAATCTTTATTCGAGTTGATTACTCCTGGACATAATTCATGAACGAAAATAAATATCAAGATTATTTTTCATCATTGTAGCAGATCACTTAGCATAGATTTACTTTTCTATAGTGTTTATTTTTATTTGTGTTAAGTCATTTACATTCCTTAAGTCATTTATTATTCAAATGCTTATTAGTAAGGCAAAATAGGTACAACTGGTTTCAAGCATAAAGTATATTTGTTTGATAATCCAATAGTGACTTTGCTTGACTCACTTAGTAATGAAGTTACTTGTTCATTACTTGGTAATCACAATAATAATTATGTTAGCCCATGACATGTAGGGAAAACCAAGAACGGGGATGCTTATCACCATACGATAGAATAGATTTACAATTTCATTATACTTAGAATTAGAATTTATAATCATTTTCATCGTGTTTACACTTAGCACACTTAAAGCCAAATAACATCAGTTCATCATATACCTCACTAAGAGTTAAACCATATGATTTGCACCTTACTAACTTTAAGTGGAAAAACAATGATCACAAACTTAACATCAACTCATTAGTATACTTACATTGCCCATCCATGGATTATAATCTGGTCACGTGTGAATACTTGTGATTTGTATGGTTGAGTGTTGGAATACCCAACCACTCATCATTGATGCCATTACTAAGGATGTGTCAATGTTTGCTAGTTTGTTGATTTAACATAATTCGTTGTATCAATCATCACAAAGTATATCTTTTATACTTGGAATAATTTTTCAAAACATACACACATTTAAGTATCAAACAATTTAAAATGGCTTATACAACTAAAGTGAAATCTCCACCTGTTAACAATCTTAATGAAAGTTATGATAGAGAGTACAATGAAGAAGATTAAAGTGCATCAATGCAAGCAAGAATTTTATATGCTCATACTAACCCTTATTATCTTGATTTTACATTCATTTTCTACCAAGATGAATAACTTAGATGGAGAGACTTATAGGATAATATTATCTTTACCACCTGAACGTTCAACACCATCAATGCTTCAAGCAACCCTCATGAGGTCAAATCTTGACCATGTACAAGAAGAATATCAAGTCATCCAAAACATAACTAGGTCATATTAGCCAATAGAGGCTCAAGCCACAAGGGATTCTATTATAGAGGCAAGAAATGAGCAAGATAAAGGGAAGAAAGCACCATAGACAAGTATCCTTGAAGCAAAAGAAGATGTTCCATTCCAAGCTAAAAAATTCTATTAGACTCATAGATTTCATTCCCAGATGACTCTCTTTCGTTTACTCTTTATTTCTTAGTGTGTCTAGATAAGGTCATTGTTTGTAGTATTTAACATGACATATGACAATGATGCATCCCTGATGACTTGTTATTTATCATCTTTAGCCTTCTTAAGTTTCTTTTGAAGCTTTTAGAAGACTTCATCTCTTGTCAGCTCTAGTTGAAGAATTGTTGGATCAAACAAGAGGGCTCTAAGCTACACAACTTCAACTACTAACTATTGGTTACAATTGGTATCCTCTTGTAGTTGCACTTTAATAATTAGAAGCTTGCCCATTATCTCCAAAAGCTTAGATTGAATTGTTGAAATGTCTTCCAAAATGTTAAAAGTTTATGGAATCAGTTAGTTGGCTTCCATCAATCTTTCTAACATCTCCTCATATTATATGATTATCATTTCCTTAGATCCAATTCCTATAGACATTTGGATGTCTACCATGATAGTAAAGTTAGGTATAGGTGCTATAGAAACCTTTAGTGCTTCACCAATGCAATCTGCTACCATCTCAACAATTGTTTCTTGATCCTTATGCAACATGATAAGTACCCTTGCACATTTCCTTCTTCCATTACCACTGAGAAAGTTGCAGCATTGTTTCAAATTTTTGGGACTTGTTTTGAAGGTAGGGATACTACAACTTCTCCAGTGGTAGGGTTGGCATGAACAATGGCTTGGCTTCTCTGCATGGAGAATAGGTTCACTAGTTCATCCTAAAGCCAACTCATGGTCCTTGTAACCTTGTTCAAATGACTTATGTTCGAATGATAATCTAATGGTTCATCACCAAGTATGTATTGTTGCTCTCTCAACTATATTAATTATTCTTTTGCACTTATGATATCCATTACTAGTGGTGGTGATGGTGATGCCTCATCTTCTTAAAGTCATAGAGGTAGCTTCTCTTTCATGATCACTTTCAATGATACTATTGTGGCCCTTTGGAGCTTATTGTTAGCATAACAAGTGATTACACCCATTTTGCAAAGTTTTCTTATTAAGCAAGGAAATGAGAATATCTTTCCACCCTTTTCATTCTCTTTAAAGTGTTTGATGAGCAATCGAGAATTTCAACACTCAACCATATAAGTCACAAATGTTCACATATAACCAAATCATAATATGTGGATGGACACTATAAATATACTAGTGAGTTAATAAGAAGTTCATTATTGTTGTCTTCTCACTTAGAGTTAGCGAAGTGTAAAATGTATGGTTTAAGTCTTAGTGATGAGACGCGATTCGCATGAGCCGCGATATCACGTCGTCCCTTGCAATGTCACGTACGCGAAATCGCGGTCTGTCGCCAAATCTATAAATAAGAGGCGGCACTCCCCTTATTTCCCATCCTAGGCTAAAAATAGGAAAACTCTGGTAGATTGATCACTCCAAAGATAGAATATTTTCTATGTGCCCGTAGTAGGAGTCCCCAAGTGAACGGATCTTTATTCGAGCAGCTTTGTACCTGAACGCAAGTTGTGTACGGCAATAAAGACGAGCTTTGTGGATAAACCTTGTAGTGCATGGAATGGGATTTTATTACATGTTATTTCCTACCTATTATTTATTACCTACAGTAGCGTGGCATGAGTACAACTTGATTACGAGCATTGACAAATGTGTACAGCTAATCAAGGAATCGGCTGCTCATCGTGATTAGATTCTCTCACCCTTATCTCCTAGAACACGAGATAAGTACGACTTGGTTATGAGCATTCAAGGATGTGTACGGATAGCCAAGGAACGAATGCTTATCATGTTTAGGCTAGTTAAGTGCCTCAGTATGACCACTTTGAGCAC